>SMLS01070568.1:0-11423 GCA_004785975.1 Popillia japonica | reverse complement strand
CAATGCGGCTATATCTGCCCCATTCAATGCGGCTGAACGTGCCCCATCTGCATCTGCATGAAATCATTCGTCCCGTGGGGTGGCCAATTGTGCCCCATACCTGAATCTGTCTCCTTTTCCCCTACTTAAATTTTACATAAGATACATGGTTACAGCATCGCTTAAATAATTATGCCAGATAATTTAACACGAAAACAAACAAAATCTTCAAATAAGACGTTTCACAAATAAATACATAGGTAACAAATATTATATGTATTTTTATGACCTTTATTTACTTATCTTATTTTCCTGATATTTTTTCACTTTTATAGGTCAATTACAACATTCCAATTCAAATAAAGATCAAATTTATTCCAAAACCTTTACAATATAATATGGTTTTCGTTATAACTTCATCAGTGGAATAAAATTGACATTTAATTCTTGTCAAATAATAATAATAAATATCAACAAAATTATCTACAGACAAAGAAATTCAGTGATATGTAGGATTATGTTTACAATATAGTGGACAATTTAAGATATTTTGAAATGTAAATTTATAATCATAAGACTAATGAACATTATATCAATGTATTTTTTTTGTCAAGCTCTAATAATTCTGTTCAAGGACTAGGGAAAAACTTGGCAAAAAATCTAGTCAAGAGCTTAATTTGATAACAAACTGATAGACCTGTCACAGCGACTGGTTACAAAAGAAAACACATACGGAAAGATCCGACCTCGATGATGTGCACGTGACGAAGTTGACGTTAGTTACTACGTACGATCCTTTATTAACAAAGCTGTCCTTCAGTCCACGACATTGATGAGGTAAACTCCAAGATCAGTGATAAACCAGGTACATGTGTGTACAGCCAAGCACTTCTGCGACCACCTTTATGTAGGTCTAGCCACCGGACTCTCCAATCAAATAAATATAAACATCTATTAATTCCAGGACATTACAAAGCACCAAAACGATATACCAAACAAAAAAAAACCTAAAAATCGAAATAAGAGATTAACATGTGCTTATCATAAAAAGTAATATATTAGCAAAATATAATTTAAATAAATCAAATATCGTAAAATGACATACCAGCTACAATAGTATTTAGAAATTATAATCCAGAATCTTGAGATGTAAATTTACTAGAAATAATTAAAAAAAATTGATGGATTACCTACCTAGATGTTTTATGGTGTGCACTGCACGTCTTAACTCGCCGACATTTAGTTGCCAAAAGGACTCTATTCACATGTAAAATGCGTCCTCTATGCACACAAAAAAATGGTTATTTATAACAATGCAAAAATACGAAATGTAGGCAACTAACTAATATAATAAAAGAATTTTAAAATATTAAATAATCTATGTGTAAATAAAATTAGCTGAATTCACTGTAAAAATAAGGAATATCACAAAATTAAGCGCGAGCACATGGTAACCCCTATATACAGTGCCGACCAAAATAATATGATGGTTACAATAGTAACACAACCAATTCAGATAAACAAAGCTCTAGGTGCTATAAATTTTTGAGGAGTGCAGTAGCAAGAACTTCGTCGGTATCATTAGATATTCTACCTTTACGCAAAATTTGGCTATTCTTAATTTGGTTTTTATGAAACCTTTGCATTAATGGTGACAAACTTTCAATTGCCCGACTTTGTTGTAAGGCCAACTTTAATCGGTTTCCGAGTCTGGTATTTTACGTATCTATACAAAGGAAAGTGACCAAGTATGGAATACCATTTTGTTCCTTGATCTATTTTTTTATTTTCAAAAATGCTTTATTATATTGGGAAAACCCTTCACTAGAGGTACCCTAAAAAGATTTTTGAATTTGTAATGAATTGCATTTTTCAAGAAATAAATTATGAACAAGTAAACAAAAAGTTGCATATTGTTGACGGTTGAGGAAAAAGTGAACCTAATATGGAATACCTCTTTAGATAAATATAATATGCAGAAACACTTTTATTTATTTTTAGATACGTAGTATTGTAAACATATTATAAATATAGAAACTAAGAAATCATAAACATATTATGAAAAATGACTTGTGAGAGACACTTAACACAAACTATCCGCAAAAATCACAGAGAAAATGCTCACTTATTGCGCCTGAGCAGTCTTCATGAGCCCAAAAATGGCACAAAATGCACTGGATCCAAATTTCTTCAGTCATGTCTTCAGAAAAATTTCAGTGACAAAACATGCAAGCAGCATCGACTTCAGGAGATTTTGTAGGTACTTTTATAGGGGGATCATCGGAAGAATCTTATAATTCAAAACCTTCATTTGACTCATCTGAGGAGCTAGATGGCAAACGTTTTCGTTGTTGCCTTTTGCTAACAGTTAAGTCACTTGGCCCTGCTTCATCTATGTCCCTTACTACACTGTTTTTGTTTTTTGTTTTATTATCCTTTGCAAGATTTCTCCTAGCCTTCAATTTCTTGTTCGTATTTATTGATGTTTCTAACACTGTGAGATACGGAGATGAAGTTATTAAAGCGGCCTTTCCCGGTTTTCTATCTCTACATCCAACTTTCTTTTTAAGCGTTGGAACTGGCATTAAATCTTTAGGTGAAACGTAAATCGGGCAATTTGTATTGGTGTTTGAAGAGCTATTCTCTAAAATTTGTTCGTGCTCATGTTGTTGTTCTGCAGATAAAAAATCGGATTGATCGAATATGTGTGCCTGGATACAGGCCGGTCGCCTCAAATCTATTTTTAACATATATACCGTTCTGCACTTTACGATAGCCTTTACCGAAAGCTTCAGCTATATCAAAATGAGCAACTGCGCGTTGATGTTGTCGCATAAATTAACGGATTTCCTCAGAGTAAAAAGTTTTAAGGGGCCCCATTACGGATTGGTCCAAAGGTTGCATTTTATAATAATAATAACAGTAACAATAATAATAGTGACGTTAATTTTCATATATGCTGCATGACATGGAAAGTGCAACACCGCGAAAAGGTGCGGAATTTTTTGACCAAACTTGGTAGTAGAAACGTATAACTAGTCAAAGGCAATAATTGATTAAAATTTCAAAGAAAAAAAAACAAAAGACTAACACAATTTCACATAATTTTTATTAATAATGTGTCGAGCCGCCCCTATTAGTTTCACACTCCCTCACTCTTCGTGGCATTGATTTGACTAGGTGGTCGATATCCTCTTGGGGTATGGTGTCCCAAGCAACCTGTAATTCATGCCGGAGAGCTATTAGTGTCGGCGTGGGATTGGCTAAATTCATAAGTTTTTGTCCCAAAATATCCCACACATGTTCTATTGGCAAGAGGTTGAGGAGATTTGGGTGGCCATGGCAAGATATTGACATGAACCTCTTCGAAGCGAGTTATAGAAATTCTCGCTACGTGGCGAGGGGTATTATCCTGCTGGAAAAGTGGGTCTTCGAGCGTTTGAAGATATGGAAGAATATGGGGTTCTACTACCCCATCAATGTAACGCTGGGCGTTCATGGTGGTTTGAATGAACACTGAATACCACCTTATGCCACTCCACAATCCAATGCGTTCGCAATCTACACCACTCCAAACGTTGCTGTAGGTGTTGAGCCGTAAGTGGTAACACGAGATGTGGACGATAAGATTGTAAGCCGAAACCCCTAATTCGACGATAAACGGTTCGAAGGGTTACAGGACGACCTTACCTAACCACACGTCAGCAATTGATCTGGTACTGGAGAACCTGTCTCTTAGTGCCATTAGGCGAAGGCGTCGGTCCTGTATCTCATTAGTTCTTCTTCGGCCTCCGTTCCTCTTTGGCGTCTTTCCTGGCCCTCCCTAGTCCATGATTGATAACAGCGCATAATGGTGGATTGGTTCCGGTTAAGGCGGTTTACAATTTCCCTGTATGAAAAACCACCTTCTCGCAAACCAACAATTCGACCTCTGTCGAATTCGCTTAATTGGCGATAATTTCCACGTTGCCGCACTCTAGGCATAATAAAACTCTTTAGACACGTTAAACAAAGGTATAATAAGACAAAACCGTTGAGATTAATTTGAAACAAACAATAAATACACCACACATTAATGTCAGCGAAAACTGAATGAAGTGTCAGATGTGCCATGACCACTTGATCTATCGCAACAAAATTTTAATCAATTATTGCCTTTGACTAGTTATACGTTTCCACCAAGTTTGGTCAATTACAATTATTACAGCAACAAGACGTATGCGGTGGTAAACTTAAAACGGGCATATAGTTTGCCTTGGCTAGCTTTAAAAACTTGAGTTTCCTGGTATGTCTATTGTGCCCATCTAATATTAAAAGTACAGCATCCTCTTTTGATGGCTTACTTTTTAGTAGAAAATGTTCAAACCATCTCGTAAGAATTGAAGTTTGTATCCAATTGCTTATATGATAAGAAAAAACTGTTCCCAGTGGAGCACCTTTTTCGAGTAAATTGCTCATATTTTTCCTATGCTATATTAAAAGAGGGGGAACAAAGGTGCCACCAGCGCTCATACACAAAACTGCTGTAACAAGTGATCTAAGCTCAGCAGATGTTATTGTTCCTACCCGTCATTTTCCTTTTAAGGAAATAACTTCGCTGCACCTGGACTGTACGACACTCAAACCAGTCTCATTGGGGTTAAAACTATATTTGAGGGATATTATATATATTATATTATATATATAAATATATATTCATCCATTTTAGCTTCGAGCAGATCGAAAAATCTGTCAACATTGTCTTTGGTAAATCCAAGAGCTCTTGCTATTGCCGTTCCGGTTGGTTTCCTAACTGTCAATCTTGGGTCTCTCTGCAAAAAAGACTTTAACCACTTTCGTCCAGCCTGCTGCATAATTTCAGAAAAGTTGTGCTCAATACCGTTTGAAATGGCAAACTGATATGCCAATCTTCTAACGTCCATTCCTAATCCAAAATAACTCTGGTCCATTTCTAACATGTATTTTTCGAGCTCATTTTCTAATTCGGGTGAAAACACAGGCGGTCTACCTAATTTGGTGAAATTTGTTGAGGTGTACCGTTCCTTTGGCATAACCGAAATAATGTAGTTCTAGGCACGTGGAATTCTTTAGCTGCTTTTTAATATCCAAAAATACAAATAAACATGGTGTATATGACACTGGTGCTTAATGTATAAATACATTATTAAAAAATGATCCAATACCTCCCAAGTAAATAGTAGCTCATTTTGGTCTGTTCTTTATATTTATATTATAATTAATTTGAAATCATGGTATCAATTGCAACTTCCGTTTTAAATAATATAGCAAGAAACGAAGGAGAGGAACCTCAATCGTAAATGTAAACATGTATGACGAAGTGGAGACCCATATTCCCCACCTGCAGCAGGACAAGAAAACAATGCTTTTCAACAAACACTAATAAATAATTATTTTACATGATAAACATAATGCGAGTTCCTTTTGTAATTGCAGAACTCCCTACTTTGCTTCTATAACTTCTGGAAATTTAATCAGGTTTTTACTACTTTTTTTTCGTTTGCTTGTACCTAGAACCACAAGATACAAATTTATATAATTAGTAATGTTCAAAACAACAAATACATACATCTAATTCAATAGTTAGACAAAAAACTTACTATGTACATGTCTGTCTCTTGGTATTTCCTTTTCATTATCTTCGTATTCTACTACTACATTCTCTATATTCGATGCAGCTGAATATAAAATAATAAATGCAAGTTTTAAACAAAAAACCTTCCAGTATTTCTAATAATAGATTAGTAATTTACCTGTCGCAATAGGCTGAATTGCGTCAATGGTGTCGTCAATTGGTAATACTGATTGTTCATCTTTTACTGTATCGTCAACATTCTCAATAAGTGCACTTGAACCTAATTCATTATATATTATGTGTCAACATCGGATATACATACATAATAATACAAAATATACCTTTGTATATTTTATAACTTGCTTTGATTCTCATCATAGTCAAAACGACCTGGTAAGCCAATCATTGGGAGCTGTGTTAAACTCAACACCTTCTCTTCATAAGGCAATAAAGTGATGCTGTCAGGCAAGCCATCACCAGCCTTTGTATTTTCCACTTTAATTTTGGAACACTTTTTACGTAGTTCTTTTTTAATTGTATCATATTTGCCTTGGCATCTTTAGGAAAATTACACAAAATTACGTTGAATTCTAACGTTATTTTCTCCCACGTTTCATTCTTGCTTTTCCATGTAGTAGCATCAGTTTTTTCGTTTTCTATAATATCTTTATATTTGAAAATGATATTTACTAAAATATCAATTTCTCCCTTGCTAAAATTTGCACTCCTTTTTTTTGTTCCATCGTACAATCAAATTGTTTTCGGTATTTATAATTCTACAATCTAAATCTAACCTAACGTGTTCGGTATGCATATAAATCAAAAATGTTAAACTGCCAAAAGATTGCTCGCGCAACAAAATATCTACTGGATACATATTTGCCGCCTACTTCAACTCCTTGACAGATTTATCCTATAGATACCTTCTGCCTGGACGTGAAGAAATCTACTTCTGCGCTCATCGTAGGAATATTTAAAAAATAACTTTATCGGGAACTTATCTTAGCTTGAAGAAGAAGAAAATGGGCATTAGATGAATATTATCTTGCGTACATGTATGTACACCCAAGGACTTTAGTTATGTTCGGTATCTCGCGGTACAGCCTGCGCTCCTGTCACCATGTCCGTTTAATCTTAAAGGGAATAGTGACAGCAGTGCAGGCTGTACCGCTAGATACCGGATATAACCAAAGTCCGTGATGGTACATACCTACATACATACATGAAACTGCCACTTATTTGACTCGAGTAATATTGCCTTGATACGTATGCACTATGCTGAAAAAATATCACTTGAATCAAATAAGCGGCAGTTTCATATATGTAAACTGCCGGACAAAAAAACTGACCCATCATATTGACATTTAATAAATTTTAAGAATATTTTACATGGTGTGAATTAGGTTTGTGAATTTGGAAGTGGTACCAAAGGTGTGTTATACTAAATGCACACTAAATGTCACATATATTAATTAGTAATTATACAATAAAACGATTATATACCAATGTAGACATTTTATTATTCATAATACTAAAAATCAAGCGAAAATAGAATTATTTTTACAAATTAGTATTTTATTTTGCTGCCATTTTCTTTAATAATTTCTTCCAAACGCTTTGGCATAGAAGTAATCACATTTTGAACATGAGCTAAATCTAAAGCTTCCCAGCATGTAAAAATTTGCTGCCAACGTTCTTCCGAAGTGTGTGCTCTAAAATTAGAATTATATTTTTTTTTTGTCATAATTCCCCACAAATTTTCCATCGGATTAAGATCTGGACTGTTTGATGGCCAAGGCATTACTTCAATATGATTTTCTTCAAACCAATTTCTTGTAGCAATAGAAGTATGAGCTCGACAATTATCTTGCTGGAAAATAAAATTATTTTGATAATTATTCCTTGCATATGGTATTAAAATATTTTCTAAAATATTGATATATGCATCGCCATTAAGTCTGTTTTGAAGGCGACATATGGCCCCTCGGCCATTATAGCTAATACAAGCCCACACATTTATAGAAAAATGACCACTTTTCTTTATTTTATGAGTATACTTTTCATTGTGTCTCATATTTTGTGGTCTATATACTCTCATTCGACCATCGTAGTATGACTGAAATGTTTTTTCGTCTGAAAAAATCACTCTATTCCAAAAATCCATTCCATTTACCATAAATTCCAGTGAAAATCCTATTCTCGCTTCCTTATGGATTTGTGTTAAAAATGGTGCTCTAGCTGCGGAATAGTTACGTAATCCCGATTCTTGAAGACGCCGACGAGCTGTTCTAACAGTGCCAGGAAAATTTGATATATTCGTTGCAGTAACTGCGCTTTCGAAAGGATTGCGTCTTAAAACATTGCATAATAGTGCATCATGTTCCGCATTTGAAATTTTTGGGCGCCCTGATCTGGCCCTGATCCTATATTTCTATTTACTCTAGCCTCATTTCGCCATTTTCGATATATACGAAGAGCAGTAGATTTACTAATTTTAAATTCTTCAGCCACTATTCCATATTTTAGTAGCAACTTGAGCGCGTTGTACTTCATTTAAGTAGACCATCGTAGTAATACTATGACTTACTATATGACACATGACAGTTATAACAATTATTATTTTGACATATCGAAGAACGTTTTATAATGCAAAAAAAAGTGTGGATCAGTTTTTTTGTCCGCCAGTTTACATAAATATATGCAAGAATAGTTATTTATGATATGAGTGTTATAGTGCGATTTTATGTTGTGAGATGGGAAGATTATGAAACGAGCGTAGCGAGTTGAGTAACCCTTCGAACAAAATAAAATCACTTTTAACAAGTGTATCATACACTATTTTTTATACAACTGTTTATATTTAATAAAATAGTGATATTTGAAAATTGTTTATTAGAAACGTCAATAACGTTTTTTGCGCGTTACCTATACATTGTATTCTTAGCAAAATAATAAGAATGGATCTAGATGAACTTGATTTGAACATCGACGTTGATGAAGTTGCCGCAGACATTCAAGAAGCAGCAAATAGAGCAACCTTGGATTTGCTACCTAGTAAGTCGCGTCAGCAATACGATATTGCCTACAACAGATTTATGGAATGGGGCAAATTGAAGAAAGTTGAGGGCAAGTTTAGTGAAAGTGTGTTTCTGACGTTTTTCATGGAGAAGTCGAAAATATGGAAATCATCAACATTGTGGTCAAATTTTTCAATGATAAAAGCTAGTTTGAATATCAAGAACGACGCAGATATAGGAAAATATTACAAGTTAATAGCATTTTTGAAACGAACAAGTATCGGATACCGGCCAAAAAAATCAAAAATCCTAACTAGAGAACATATTGATAGATTTGTAAATGAAAGCCCAGATATGAAATATTTAATGGTAAAAGTTGCAACAATTTTTGGACTATTTGGGGCATTACGTCGTGAAGAGCTCACTAAATTGACAGTAGATAATATAGAAGAACTAGGAGACTCGTTATTAGTACATCTTTCGAACACTAAAACATACATTCAACGTATGATCGCCGAGTTCCTGAAATTGCCAGATCCGAAACTATTTACTGGGCATTGTTTCCGAAGGTCGTCATCATCTTTATTAGCAGAATCAGGAGCTAATATAACTACAATTAAGCGACATGGCGATTGGTAATCCTCATGTGTTGCCGAGGGGTACATTGAGGACTCTCTTAAAAATAAAGACAAAATAGCTCGCAATATTTTGCCTTCTAGCTCCTCGACTTCTTCAGATGCGCGCGAAAACTTATCTGTGTTACCAACACCATCGGATAAAATGATGTGTGACTACTTACCAACACCGTCGTGTAGCGAGGGCACAAGCAACGGCTCTAGTAATACAGTAATGGGAATGAATACTTTAACAAGAAATGCCCAAGGAATCCATATTAATAATTGTTCAAATACGAATGTATATATTAATGTTTACAAATAGATAATAAAACTATATTACCATTAGTATTAAAAAAATATTTGTTCTAGTGTTAAAAATATTTTTAACACGCTAAGTTATAAAAAATTTTTAACCCGATTAGCTTGCATTCAAAGTGTCACTTTTAGTGACAGTTGTATAAAAAATATTTTTTCAATTGAAAAAGTAGTTCTCTATGTGTAGCATTAATTGATAAAATAAAATCAATACGTTCTGTGAACGTTTAGAATGGAAACCTTAAAATAAAATACATCCTGTATCATTTACGCAAAATATACTCGGACACCAATTTGCAAATTTAAACGCGTTTCTTTGGTTATTATGACGTCTGTGAAATCTCTGTTTGTTATTATGACATTTTTTTAATGGAACTGGAGCAGACTACCACTGGTATAATTCATATATCTCATGCCGATTAGCATATGAAAGTTACAGACATAGGTATGTATACAGGGTGTCCGCGAAATACAAAGCATGCTTTTAAGGGATGATGGCTACAACGATTTAGAACCAAAAACATATAATACACCTTGGGTCTATCTGTAAGCGTAAACGAGAAAAAAATTATTTCTCATGTCACAAACTTCGACGCATACTGTACACCGGCAGCTGATCAGTGCAAGATTCACCCGACGATTACAGGCGTGTGTTGCAACACATCGAGCCTTTCCTGTAATACATTTTCTCCTGTCTCTCAAAAAAGTCCTTTTTAGGACCACCAATTTATCACAAATAAAAGAAAAAAACTCAATTTTGTAGTAGCCTTTACGAAAGAGCTTAAAGCGCCATAACATAATTGCAGTAATTACATTTTATTCATTCAATGCGGCTTTCCCTCAACTTAAATTTTCATTTACCGATCGGAGGCTGCTATTAAATACTCCCTTTTCACTCTAACTTCAACATAACATCGATTTTATTGTCATAACATTATTAAAAAAAACGCAAAGGTACTTTTATTTTAAAACATATGGCCATTGACTTCGTACGATACAAGTTCAAGGTCGTATAAACAGATGATGCTTGGCGTGCACCTGCGCTTCTAACTGCATACGTGTACAGTATGGTGGAAGAGAAATGACACCACGCTTCAATTTCAAAGTATGAAATAATTCGTTTTCATCGTTGTTCTCAGTTATTTTCAACCCTAAATTTTTGATATGGTTTTTTGGTTATTTAAGAAGCAATATGGATGAGTTTTCTTGTACAGTTTGACCAAATAAGGCTTATTAGAAATATTTTTTTTTCTCGTTTACGCTTACAGATAGACCCAAGGTGTATTATATGTTTTTGTTTCTAAATCGTTGTAGCTATCATCCCTTAAAAGCATGCTTTGTATATCGCGGACACCCTGTATACTTAAGAAACTCAAAGGCACACATCAATGACAATTGCGCGTTATTTATCATTACTAATGTAATTATTAACCCATTTGTCGCTGGCGTTGCGTTAACGCAACACTTTAAAAACAATTTTGTTTCGTCTCTAAGAAAGCACTTTTTTGCGTGGTTATTAGGGTAAATATCAAACATATTCTACGTAACACATGCATTTATGTCCGCTTCAAAACGAGGCTGTTATAACTTTATTATGAGCTTTGACTGTTTATTATTTGTGTCTTAGAGAATCGATACTTTCTGTTTCTATTTCGTAATAATCTAAACAGTCAAATGTATAGTCTACCCCATCTGTACCTATATAAAAACCTGCAATATCAGATTATGTCGTATTATTGTATGATAAAGTTTACGTTACGTTAACGCAACGTTAGCCTAACGCATTATCAAAGTAGCGACGTACACATCGAAATTTAAAAGGCAACAGTACTCACAATTGTCTAATAAATATTAGATAACACAATATCTTTTATACATGCAAATATTGTGTTATATGGACAG
>SMLS01070566.1:0-47601 GCA_004785975.1 Popillia japonica | reverse complement strand
TTATTCGAAATAACGAGGAATACAGGAATAGCTCGTCAAGTAACTAGTTCGGAAGTCTGGGCTTCCCTATCATTCTCATAATTTTGGGGATGTCGTAAATTAACAGATTTTTATCCTTGATGAATTGGTTGGTGTAAAACTTCTCATCAATGACGCTGCACCTTCTAAGTTGTCTGTAGTTCAATCTTGGTGGATTGTATCAAACACATGCCTCCTGGATGGAGATGAGTTAGATGATTGCTTTATTATTTTATTTTCCCTGCTCGTTCTGGAGCTGACCCATATCGGTTTTGTCTTGGGTTGCTTGTTTGAAGGTAAGAATTTGATCGAACAGGAGACCCAAGGAAACCAAAAATTGTGGTCACATAGAAGCACTAGTCGTAATGTCTATATTTCAGATGTCTTTTTAAAGTCTGGTATAATGGAATAAGATATGAAGCGACGAACTGAGTCAGTTGATATCTTAGTTTATGGGAATTTAGGCGAATCTACTTGTTGATGATGGCAAGAGATGCAATATTTCGTTAGAGACGAAAGATGGCAAATCAAGTCATAATATCCTTTAGTACTCATAAACAGTTATATGTGTCAACTTGTTTTTGATATATCTTATAGTTTTGGAGATATTAAAGCAAGACTTCCCTGTGTATCCTTGGCAGCTGCTTTCATCTTATAGTTAGAATTGCATAAATATTTCATGATATAGTTTTATTTTCTCCTCCTTGCAGAATAAGTTTATTCCATTTTAGTTTTAGTTATTTTTAGTCTTGTTATTAATACTTTAAATATTCATTTCAACATCAACTACATATTTTCTATTTAACAATTTAAAGGGTTCCCACTTTTAGCAAACTTTATAACCTAATAATCTTACATTAAGTAGGAAATTAAATTCCTGAAAAAATTGAGACATATTAGTACCGTACATTCGTAATTGTACTTCTTTAAATTCTTTCAGCAAAATAGTACAGACTGCGCTTTCAATTTACAGCTCGCAACTCGACACAGACACCTATTGTAAATCCATAATACAATACCATACTCCCAGAATTGAAATCATTAACGAAACCGACAGACATGCACCAAAATAAATTATTAACGCATCGCATGCCCCATCGGTTCACCCCGAAACAGTCGTAAATAAACGTACAGATAGCACGCAATAGCGGTCTCCTCCATCATTATAAATTTTCAGTTATACGTTAGTTACATACATATATACGAGTGTACCTATATACATACACATAGCATGTATAAATTTATACGCAACATACATCAGTTTTAAATAGTTTTATGTTAAATTCACTGTTTGTATGATAATAACGGTTATAATAATAATAATGTTAATAATAAAATAGGCTCAACCTGTCGAGCCATTACCGAAAAGAGGAAATGTATTAAACAATATTACAACCATATTCCTGTGGTACATGAAATAAATAATGGTCAAATAAATGTTATGTTTGCTATTGTTTCTGGCGCAACATAATGTTACATCGTGTTGGATATTTTTAGTATTAAAATTTGCCTTACAATTAGTTACACAATTTGATGATGGAATTTATTTCAATAGCTTTGTTTAATATTTTGTGTATTGTTAAAATGATTGACGTGACCTAATATAACACGTGTTAGATTTTATATTTTAATGATGTTTGAATAAATCATACACGCTATAAGTGCGTGTATGATTTTGTTCTTTTTTTGCTTGTTTTTGATGTATTTGTAAGTGTAAAACCTGCATTTTTTGTATCGCTCATATTTCTTTTGTGCTATTGATGTGAAAGGGGGGATAGCTTAGCATTAGTACGAACGCTTAGCGGAGTTAGTTCGTATATCTCCGACTAGTTAAGACAACCACCGATCTTAATCGAGCGTCTTGTAAAATGTAACATGTTTAGTTCCGTACGGGTTCTTATTGCGTATTATATTGTTGTGTAATTATAAGTGCAAAATAAAATCATAACGGGCTAATGTGTGCGGATAAATTTAAAATAATCTGGTCCTAAATTAATTTGCTTGTTAAGAACATTTTTTAGTTCCCTCGATGATATGAGGGGTTACGGTATGTCGCAGACTTTTAACTAGATTTTTACTTCAAATTACTAAGGTAGGTAAGTGCTTTACAACAATTCGCAACACTTACGTTGGCCGCCATTTTGAACGTATTTAATTTTTCACCGGTGGTTCGTTTAATGTATAAATAATATTCTGAGTTTTCTGAAGCTAATTCAGTAATCAAGTTTAATAAATGTGGCCGCCATTTTGAAGCTTTTTCTTATTAAAGCGATCGTTTTTAAAATCTATCCATGCGATACCAAGACCTCCAAACATAATCATGCGCGATCAAATTTGAAACATTGAAAAAGATTGAAGTTGTGATACATCCTCACTACAAAAAGATTTGTGATCATGATCGGTAATCCCCTTTCCCCTGTGGAACATGATATTTTTATGGTATATATATTAATAATAATAATAATAATAATAATAATAATAATAATAATAATATACGTGTATTTGCAATTAGCTTATTACAAATATTGTCAGTGTAGATAATATACATATATATATATAACAATTCAATAACTCAACATAAAAATATTTTACATAAAAAATTCATCTATGGTGTAACAGTTCTTTTCCAGGAGAAACTCTTTTAGTTTTTTTTTAAATAGGTGAAGGTTGGGAGACCCTTTAATTTCTGGTTTTAAATTATTATATAATTTACACCCTTGAAATATAAAACTTCTTTGATAGTGGGTAGTGCGATGGCTAGCTGGTTGTAATAAATACCCGTGTCTAGTATTGTAGTAATGGTTTGTTTGCAATGATCAAAACATTTTCAAATTGTTAAATACATAACAGCAAGTAACAAAAATATATAAGCCGGCTACAGTCAGTAAACCCAGACTTTGAAAGGCAAGTCTACACGATTGAATTCTGTTTAATTTTCCAATGATTCTTATTGCATACTTTTGAAGCAAAAACACTGGCAGCATGAGAGCTGTTACCCCAGTTCATGATACCATACCTTATGAGGCTTTCTATCGTAGAGTGGTATACAACTAACAATATATCTCTACTACAGTGTTGTGAAATAAATTTTAGTGCACAGCAATGTTGTTTAAGTTTATTACATAGATCGTCTGTGTAGACATCCCAACGCAATTCTGAATCGAAACTAATACCCAAGATTTTTTGTGACTGAGATATCGCTATGTTATTATCGTTGCACAGTTGCAAAATAGGAGGATTGATTTTATTTAGAGTAAAAGAAATAATAGATGTCTTATCTACATTCAAAGCAAGTTTATTATTAGTAACCCAATCCACTACGGATTTATAAATTTTTGAAGCATTTTTACTAATACATTCAGTCTTTATTGTGTATTAAAATGTTGGTATCGTCCGCATAGCAAATTACATCAACACCGGGGCAAAGTTGTGACAAAAAACCAGGTAGGTCATTTGCAAAAATTACGTCCAACAACGGACCCAAAATTGAACCTTGTGGTACTCCGCGATTAACTGGTAATTTATCTCCACACACCTGATTGACACGTACCCACTGATATCTATTAGCTAGATATGATTTTATCAGGTTACCTGCCAGTCCCCTTACTCCATATCTGTCCAACTTACATAATAAAAGCTCATGATCGACCATATCAAAAGCACGACTCAAATCAATACTCAATCCTACGACAAACTCTTTATCATCCAAAGCTTTAACAATTTTATAATGATAGTTACATAGCACAGTTTGAGTACTTCTTGATTTTATGAAACCATGCTAACATGGTGATAAAAGACTGTTTTCTGTAAAAAATGCGGATAATTGCATTTCTATAGCCATCTCAAAAAGTTTAGAAAAACCTGTCAACAGACTAATTGCCCTATAATTATTATAATCATTGGGATCCCCCTTTTTCAACACTGGTTACACGATGGCTAATTTACATTTTTCAGGAAATATTCCAGTTGACAAGATTAAGTTAATAATATACATTCATGGTTTACTTAAATTTTGTTTACATTTTTTTATTAAGTTATTTGGAATATTGTCGAAACCACTGGAGTTCGAACACTTTAAATTATCGATTAATATGCCTACTTCTGCCAGTGACAAAGGACGAAAGAATAAAAATTTATAATTCAAATGTACAAGATCATACAAAAAGTCAAAACTAGCAGAAGAGGAACTGGCACTTGTGCCGAAGGAAGTAAAGTGTAAAGTGTATTAATAGATGCAGCCGTCATTGTGAGTTTTTTGGCTTCTGAATTAATCTGTTTTAAAATCAATATTCATGGAATACCATGAATTAACCAAGAAGTTAAAATATAATTTTTTGGGTGGAATGTTTTCAAAATTACTATCTATTAAATGCTAAGACATCCAACCGTTAAGCGTCATTTCAAAATCAATATCTACGTAACTGTTTGTGTACTATTATATGCTCTTCTGCCAATAAATTGTAATATAATATTTCGTTAGCTAAGATTTAAGTTTAAATAACATTTTGAGGCAAGCTAATTTTCTTTTTTCTTATTACTTATATTATAGGATTTTTTAATTACTACATTTATTTCTTTATTTTTTACATTGGCATTAATCAATTTGAATTGCGTTTATTTATTTTGACCGGGTTTTAGGTTGCACAATGTTGGTCAATCAAAATTTATTATCATTATTATTATTACAATATTTTTTATTATTTTAATATTGTTTATTCTTCTTATAATTTGATATATTTTTTAAATTTCCTAATTTTGAAATTTGTTGATTTAAAATGGCTACATAATTGATAGGTGTGGGGGCTGAATCCTATAAATATAATTTTGTCTAACAAAAATATTATATTTCACATTTTGACTTAAGCTAATTTTCTTTTTTCTTATTATAGGATTTTTTAATTATTACATTTGTTTGCATTAATGCCAATGCATTAATCAATTTTAATTGCACTTATTTATTTTGTCCGGATTTTAGGTTACATTAGTAAAGTAGGAAGGAAAGTTGAACCAAGTTGGACAAGTTTGTACCATGTTGGTCAATAAAAGTTTATTATCATTATCCTTTTACTATTATTATTATTTGATAATTTTTTTAAATTGCGTAATTTTGAAATTTGTTTATTTAAAATGGCTACATAATTGATAGGTATGGGGGCTGAACCCTATAAATATAAATTTGTATAACAAAAATATTATATTTAATATTTTGACTCAAGCTAACTTTCTTTTTTCTTACTACTTCTGTTATAGGATTTTACATTGGCATTAATCAATTTGAATTGCGTTTATTTATTTTCTCCGGGTTTTAGGTTGTACCATGTTGGCCAATAAAAATTTATTATTATTATTACATATTACTATTATTATTATTATTTATATTTTTTATATTCCCCAATTTTGAAATTTGTTTATTTAAAATGGCTATATAATTGATAGGTATGGGGGCTGAATCCTATAAATATAAATTTGTATAACAAAAATGTCATTTTTGTATGGTTCCTACTTCTATTTTTTACAATTTTGAAATAAGATAAATTAAAATAAGTACATACAAGGCGACAGTAATGAGCGCACAATCTTGTGTCAGATATAGTTTTTCTTATTATTAGACTTTTAATTTATAAACAAATACAAAAATTCATATCATCAATAGACTTGACTAAAGAATGTCGAATACGAGAACAAACAATTTATTTGAAAAGATATTTCCTTATTGAAATGATGATTCTCATAGACAACAAGTTCTTGAGTTTGGAAATGTCACTTTAGAATTAACGAGAGAATTTGTGCACAGCTTACACATTACAACTAAGCTAGACTCGCTAAAATCTTCAGAAGAATTTGTTGTATGTTCTTTCCTCTACTAACCTGAATCTTCTCATTTCCATCATTAACCTTGTCACATTTTTTAATTCTCATTCTCATTTCATTTAAGATGTTTGGAAAAGGAAGTGAAGGGTATTTTTTATTTTTATTGGAATTCTATGTTATCATATCGAACATGATTGATCTTATCTTGCATATCAATACAATTTTCCGCTTACTTTATTCATCAATCGACTTAGTCAAAAAAGTGTTTTACTGTGTATCTTTAGCGAAAAGTGTTCTACCAACTTACGAGCTTCACCAGCTTACCCGTCTTTAGTATTGCACACACATACGTACTAAATAATATAGAACCTCCACAGAGCATCTCTATTGCCCCTTTTCTTTTGATATTTGCATCAGCCCCCTCAGCATTTCGCAGATCTCATCCCTTCTTCTTCCGTTCCTTCACATTAATTGCAGTCTACTGCCATCTCTTCATCCAACATCACTGGAGAGCAGACGGAGAATACATGGAGCCAGATTTTTGTGGAAGATAATTCATGGTTCATCTGATTGTCCTTCTCTTCTTTCCAAAATTAATTTCTTTGTGCCTCGCATTTCCTCTCGTTCTTCCCCCACCTTTACATATCCATTTTCCCGGACTAATTTGTTACAACACTCTCCGCTGTCTACTATGTGTCGTCTGGCCGACATATATTATAAAGATATATTTTATAATTCCATCAACGATTTGACATTAAGTTGATCTCAATTATTCTTGGCTTTTTTTTTTCCCCTTTATATTTTCTTAAATTTCATTTTCTTGTATAGAATACTACAAATAACTAGAATATTGTGTATGTTAGGTAGTATTGGATTATTGTAGTTGTAAGAGTTTTGTATTTGTGTACCTATAATTTGTATTTTTACCCTGTAATTGTAAATCGTTGGGTAATAAAGAGTCTATTATTATTATTATTATTATTATTATTATCCAATAACATTTATCCCTTTAATTACTTGTTTGGGGTCATATATTCATTGGCTTTCCTCCTCTTTTGTTTTAATATTGTTTTTCATTATGGACTCTTGGCTGGTTCGTTTAATATTGAACAGAGGGACAGGGTTTTAAATACAGTGGTATTGCATAAAAATTTTGCAATTTCAATTGCTTCCTCTACTAAGCTAGGGAGCTTGTGAGCATTTTCAGTTTCACTTGACAGATTCCAAGCATTTCAGCAGCTTTGCACGTCGGAAACGTCATGCAAAATATACATTGCCACTTTTCGAAATATGCTTCTTTCGTCCATTAGTTGAGCACAGTGAATTACTACTATAACAGGAAGTTGCCAAAAAATAGCGGCTTTCTGCTCTCTTTTAATAAAATTAATGATTGCGTACCGACCTATGTATACGAGATAGTATTTGATAAAGATAATGATGGAATACATGTGATGATCTGAATCATTACAGACGCATGCTAGTCCAGGATTTGGTCCAGATTATTCAATGCTCAAGATTTCGTCTTCTTTCAATAAAAGTCCTATTTGCACAGAAAGAATTAACCTGCGTATATCGTCAAATCTCTTTCTTGTTTGCGTGTAGTATGACCTACTAGAAACCGAAACAAGGTGCTAATTTATCATCCCCAGCAACATACCCACGAGATACCCAACCGCATCAATCATCCCTATTTCAATGATTGATACACCTTTATTAATAAGTGCAAAAAAACCTCGGCGAAATAAAACGTAGCGTAAGCATTGTTTCACGTTGTCGTCGGTCGGGTCGGTGGAAATTGATCGGATCGCTGATTCGATATAAAACAATTGTCGTTGTGTACTCGCCCAATTTGTCATCGCCGATCTAGAAATAATATACAACGAAATGGCATCGCTACAACGCCGACGGACAAAAGTAAAACAAAAGTCGTGGGCGTAGGTAGGATATGCAAAATTTCGTCGTTCAGTAGCGTTCGACCGTTATTGTTTACGGAGTCTACTTCGGTTTTTTTCTCTTGTTCTATTGTGTCGTTATCCTGCCTCGCCGCGGTGTTATTTTTCGTGACGTTTTTCCATTGCATATTTTATTATGTTTGTGTACGCGATCCGTTTTATCCCGACTACTTTTATTGAATTTACATTTTTTTTTGTACTAAATAAAAAATAACCTGCCAGTTGTAGCGATTATGGTTGCGCAATTTTGCAAATTATACGTTAAATGTAGTCGGAGGAGGTTCGTCTAGACGTTATCTTTGTTATATGAAGCTCCCGACGCATAAAAAGAGGGATTCCTAATCGCAGTAAGCAATTCTGTTTCGTGAAGGTCGAGGTCACATTTGATAGTTCTAAGATCAAAGCCTACGATTCTGCAAACAGGTGCTTGAGATACAAGTTCTTGACAAACAACATCATCATTATTAAAATATTCTATTGCGACATAGTAGAAGATTATAGAACAAATTGGTGACGGTAACGTTATGGCTTGAATGAAGTTGTGTTCAACAGGCATTGTTTGAGAAAAAATTATTTGAAATTCCAAGCTTGAGAAGGTGAAGGAGAGGAGAGGAAAAACATCAGACTGGATATAAGAGGTGAAAGGGGAATGGCAAAATGCGATCAATAAAGCAGGCATTTCGTTCTTTTTTAAGTCAATTCAACCATCAAAAGCATCAAAGAGGATGGCAAAGTCTGCGTAAATGATAACTATGTTTTATTGTTTCAATCAGAACTACCATATCCGAGTTCAGGTGTTCAGGTGTCCCGACAGAAAAACACTGGAACAGTTATGCAGTTATAATTGCAAAGCCTTAGAAAGCGCGGCTGAGAAATCCATAAGTAGCAGCTGCTAAAACTGGCACCGCACAAAACAGAGGCAGTGCTTCTAGTAGGGGGACGCAAAACAAAAAGCATTAGCATTAAGATTTACAATGTGGTAATACAAACTCAAGAGAGTATAAGGTATCTAGGCATCCACCTAGATAGAAACCTCACTATGGGCGTACATATACGCAAAACAGCGGACAGGAAAGGACAGGAAAGGCGTTGGCCACACTATGTCGCCTAATGCCGAATATTGGAGAACTACAAGAGAACAGAAGAATATTAAGCATCACAGTTCAATCTGTTTTGCTCTATGGAGCATCTATTTGGAAGCCTGCCATGGAAAAAAATGTACATAAGAAGGTGTACATCAGTGTACAGCGGAAAATCGCTATTAGAATTATAAGCGCTTATAGAACTGTATGGTCGAAGGCACTTTTGATGCTCGCAAGGACCCCGCCGATAGATTTGCTTGTAGACATGAGGGCAAAAATAGAGAGAGGAGTAAGTAGACAAGAAGCATACGATAGCATGCTAAGTACATGGCAGGAAATATGGCAAAGGGAGGAAGAAAAGGCTATGTGGACAAGTAGACTCGTAAAAGAGCTTAGACCCTGGATCGACAGGAAGCACGGTCAACTAGATTATTATGTGACGCAACTGCTAACGGGGCACGGTTGTTTTCGCGCGACAACTGTGTGTACTGCGGCAAGTGAGATACGGCCGAGCACACCTTCTTCGAATGCCCCGAATGGAAAGAGCAAAGAACACAAGCGGAATGTAAGCTGGGTGTACTCACGCCGGAGGACATAATAACAGTGATGCTCGAAAGCCAGAATAATTGGGAAACTATGCGGAAAATGGTGAAGAACATCATTAAAGCCAAAGAAACGAAAATGTAAGACAAACCAAGTAAATGACCGAGATGGGACGAGCCTCAACGACCCGAACTACTAATCCCCGACCACCGCGAGGGAAGGGAGACGTAGGGTAAAACAACGGGAAAAGACAGCCCAACACCCGAGAAGAAATGTCGTGAACGACGGTGGCTAGGGTGTTCTAGAAAAGGGCGGTTCAAGGGGACCACTTGATCGGTTATGAACTATCCAACCGGCTACGTTCACCAGAACAAAAATAATAATAATAATAATCATAGTAAAAATAATAATAATAATAATGTTTATTGTCATTTGCTCATTGAAGGGCACTTAGGACAGTAGTTAAGTCCACTGACCCTAATGCTGGTCCCTCATTCTTTTATTCTTAAGCCATCCGTGCAAGGCTTTCGTCGATCACTTTATAGGATTGGTCAAAATTCTGTTACATTAAGATCCTGTCCTTTGCAATGTGACTCGGATGGTTAATATTGGAATCCTTGAGGATTTTAAGGGTACCCGCATCATTCCTGTGATATTTAGTTTATTTCAGGATACGCAATGTAAGTTTAGTATCTAAAATGTTTGTTAAGGTTGCCATTCCACTTAATCATCAAACTTTATTACAAAAATTTAAGCTTGTAATTAATTTATTCCTTAGCAGAGGTATGGGATTAGTAATGGTTACTGATATCCATTAATCTAACATAATAAACAATACATCTAACTAGTTTCTAGATTCTAAAAAAAAACGATTTTACAAGAAGAAATCAAAAGTTTAATACAGTTCAGCTGTTCCATTGGTAGTTGAAAAGTAATGTGTCACAAGCGAACAATCATTGTACGAATTTCCAACAGTGTATTACGTATGTATGTACATACCTGCAATACTTCACTTCAAACAGAATCTTACATATACATATGTAACATCAGTATTATGTGCTTTTCTATGAGCGTTTGGGTAGGCTACTTCAGCGACCGTAATACACATACATACATCAATATACGTCTATGTAATCACAGGGGCAATAAAAGCAAGTGGTACTAGTGTTGTATGCAACGTTAAGACTTTCAACGGAAAGTCCCATTTCCCAATTCGATTACGATGCATATACAACGCTAGTGAGACGTGCTACGTTATTTGTCAAACGACGTTTGACGTTGAATTTTCCAAACGTTTGCTTCCCGTAATTTTCTATGATTTCCTGGAAGGTAGGTATACTACTATTATTATTACATTTAGACGGTTATAGGTGGAGTTTCCGTTATATCATATTGATCGGAAATTTCCGCTAGTTGTATTTTGTGTTGCCACTAGTTTAAACCCAACCCTCCTCCGTAGGGAGTGGTTTTTCTACCATTTGCACAAAGAGTCTCTGCATATCCTCTGATTTGGCCGACCTCTGCTCAGTGAGCACCATTTTTTTTTCTTTTTTTTTATAGAGGGGAAAATCTTCGAGAAGACCCCTGCTCGGTTGTCATTCGCAGGTTGTGTCCAATTTTTACCGACTAAAACCCCTCTTTGCGCTGTTGCACTCTACACCAGAATCCGTTGTCAAATTTCTTCAGTATAGAACGTGTCTAAGGCTAAAATCTTCTTCTGTTCTCCTCTTCCCTTGTTCTTACTATTTTTGCAGGGCAGTCAAGTATGCCCTGTGGCTATGCAGTTTAGAGATCAGATCGTTTCATCCATTTCCCATATCAATTATCCTTGCCGTCTTCTGTTCATATTCTCGTCTATTATCTGCCCATCTATGACATACGAAAAGTGTGTGATAGGCGTCATCCACCATTCCAGTCTGCCTTCCCTCGCAGATACAGGTATCCCTGAAGCACCCATAACCTGATAGCGCTTGTGTAGTAAAGTAATTGGGTTCAGTTTCAGGTCCTTCAAACCAAGGATCAGTTAGTATGTCCACAAGCCATTCACCCATTCTACCCATGCCAACTGCCATTTTCTTCAGTTCTCGTCTGGTCTTTTCTTTACGTGTCTCCTTATAGCGAACATATCTTTCCCACGAGGCGAGTTCAAACGGAAAGAGCTCTGCGATTTCTGCTACCGCCCCGGCGGAGATTGTTCTATAGGCGCAGACTCTTATGCATACTACTCTATGGAATGATGTCAGTTTTGCGCGTAGTTTAGTGTTCGTGTTCGGCTCCCACCCTATCGGTGATGCGTAAAGGATCTGCGTGTGAACAACACCAGCCAAGATTCTTCTTGTTGAAGTTCGAGGGCCTCCCACGTTACGCATTAGGCACGTTAATGCGGAAATGATCCTTTCTCCTTTAGCAATGCTTTCTCAGATATGTGTGGCGAAGGACAATTTGGAGTCAAGCCAGACTCCCAGATATTTTATCGCCGGTTTTGGCATTAACATGTGCTCCTGTAGCTTCAACTGAATTCTCCTAATTCTACATTTGGTGGTCAGAAGGATAGCTTCTCACTTCTCTGGTACTAGCTGAAGGTCCCTAGATTTCAACCAATTGGTGATTCTGAGCAGTGCTAAATCTACCAAACTCATCAAGGTCTGTTCGTTGGCTGTCACTATCCGGGCAATATCGTCCGCGAAACCAACCATTTGGACCGCCTGTTGCATTGGCATTTTGAGTTGGTCGTAGTACATGACATTTCCATAATGTCGGTCCTAACATTAATCCCTGGGGCACTCCGCTGTTTATCTTGCAGCTAACAACGACTCGTTCCGCTTCAGCTATAGTTTTTCTATCCGAGAGGTATGATACAATGATGTTTTGGAGACTTGTTACTCCTCTCACCTGTAGGACGTCCAAAATGCGCTGCCAAGATTGCTGTTGAAAGCGTTCTTCAGGTCTAAAGTCACCATAGCGCAGAGTCTACGGTTCTTGTGGCCTGCAAAGTCAGAAGCAGCTTTTGCTTACGCTATGACTTCAAGGATAGCGCGTGTAGTTTGTCTACATTCGCGAAACCCTTACTGATTAGCTGCTAAGCCACCGTTCGAGCTCGTATTTTAGTCTCGCCAGTATGAGATGTTCATAGAGTTTTCCTTGGACATCGAGAAGTCAAATGGGGCGATATGAACTAGGCTCGCTTACGGGCTTGTGTCCTTTTCTAATTAACATAAGGTTTGCCTTTTTCAAGGTTTTGGAAATTCACCTACTAGCGTCAGCGAATTATACATCGCCAGAGTGTACTTCTGATTTGTTCCAGCAATTGACTTCACAACTTCTGTACGCCTATCGGTCCAGGGGCTCTGTTGATCTTTAGCAGCGCTTCTCCTATTAGAAGCTCTTCCTCGGTGAATTCTTCGAACGGAGCATCGAGTGGGCAATCAAAGTGTACATTGCTATGCTTCGGAAAGAGATGCGTAATAGGTTTATTGGTTGTCTCCAACGACAATGGAGTACGCACTTGGTTATGTCCTAGTCGCTTTCGCACGATTCTTACCCCGCTAGATTGGAGCCTCCATTTTCGAAAGTATTTTCCCAAGATATCTAAATTTTCGGCGAGGGAGGACGTTCTCTGTCACTTCCAAATCACTGTGTTGTACGGCTATTGCCCAGTCATCTGCATACCCAAGTTTTCTAGCTGTTGTTCTTGGCATGTCGTTGTTCAACTTCAAAATTTTGCTCTGTTATTTTCCTAGGTCACTGTATGGTGTATGTCGCCAATTAATGTTGTTATCTTTGGGCAATCATTACACATACGTCGATTTAGTCTGAATAAGTTGGGATCTCCACCTATCCTATCCTCATCATTTATATTGATACGATCTGGTCCTGTTAGCTAATGAATCTTCATCGAATTATCCTCTAACACTATTCCGAATTTGTATGATCCGTCCAAAATCCCCACAGCACCAATGAATTCTACATAACTATTGAATCGGCTGCGTTACGTAGCGGACACTGTGCAGTTAATCAGATTATCAAGCCGTAATTACGCTTTTCGCCAATTGTTTTTTAAATCGGTACGTGCCCGATATATGTATGTAATCTATAAATCGCACATGTTATAATTGGGTAACTAGTAATAGGAACTCTTTGTTGTGCTACAGCAACGTGAGCCGCTTTAGGCTCATACCAGATAAATGATTTAGTTATTATCTATCGGGGTAAACGCTGAATATTAATTAAATTTAAAATGAGTTTTACTATTTAAATAGGTATATGAGATGTGTGGTTGCCGATAATTTACTAATTGGAACTAGAGCTCGTTAGATGGGGTATTTTCATATCTATACAGCTTATCGCTGACGAAATCAGTTTAATTAGTTAATATGAATGAATTGAAGCGAGGATGTTGTGCTACTAATTGAAGTAATTATGGTTAATTTATATTATGTTCGTTTATATGCATGTACATAGACAACATATAAACGCAAATTTGGATACTATTATTACATGTTTGACATGTAAATTTTCTCATTTAGAAAGTTTCTGATTGTATGAGGTGGAAATCAAACAGAAAATAAACTCTTCGCCGTGTACTGTAAACGCTGAATTAGATGGCGAGCGGTGGGGATCTCTATAAACATATAATACATACACTACAAATTATACAGGTTTACTTTTTTTTTAATTTCAAAAGCGCCTCCCTGTTTAATTCAAAGAGGAAACAGTTTGACATATGAATACATTTTTGACGTTTACAACTGCGCCCCCGCGATTACCCTCTCGTAATTTTAAAAGGACCCATCGTTTAATACTTGAAATAAAAGCATATTTTATTACGATTACGGTGATCACTTGTTCACTCTTTGCTTAAATTATTATCGGAAAAAGAGAATTTTCATACTGTACAATCTTACACTCAGTTGGGTGTTGAAAGCGCAAGAAGAAAGTAAAAAAAGTTTCTGATACCGCTTTTGACGACTGTCACAGTAGTTGCTGTCATTCAACTTCCCATGGATTACGTATGTAAAACTGGTGTAGGTACTCAATTGCTGAGAGGGTGAAAATAATTTACATTTATGGTGCTGCAAAAATGTCCAGAAAAGCATATGTGGAGCATTTGCAATTTATTGAAAAAGACTACACATTAGGTTCTTTTCGGTCTCTTTTCGATTCATACATACATTTCTAGCTAAAAGTCATACTCAACCATTCCAAATCAGGTCTCAATTTTACCTTTCTTTTCAATCTGCAATATCTATATTTTCTTTTGTTTCAAATCGCACTCTCTGCATTCTTTCTTTCAAATTGCATTTTCTACGAACTAGTTATCATCTTTGCAGTTTCTGTTTGAGGTTGAATCATAAACTACAAAGGCACAAGCAGGAAAATAAACCAGTTATAGCGAATCTACGTCTCCATACCAAGAGCAAAACAGTTCAATTTATTTATGCAGAAAAATTTGGCAAAATTTTCTTTCATATTGTTTTGACATGCAACAGGTACAGCCTTGAAGCCGTAAAGCATATTGTATGCGTCAGTTGCCATTTTATAACCTGCGCATCATAGATTTAGCTACGGATTTTTTAAACGAGTTAGAGATACTAGATAAGGTAGGTGTAATACACTGTTTTAGGTGTATTCTGTTCCTCCGATATTGTTTTCCATCTGGTGTTTGAACATGAGATGACTCCGGACTATCGCTTTCCTTAATAACTTTCACTGGTTCATTATTATTATTATTACTATTATTATTATTGATATTTTGGTGCTAACATCGCTTTAGTCATCAGCATGTCGGTCCTTATTCTTCTACCCATGAGGAGTTCTGGCGGTGAAGGTAAGTTGTTCTTTGGAGTTGAGTTGTAATGTAGTACTGCTGTCATCTGTTTTTCTTTGGTATCTCCAGCTTTAATTAGTAATCCTTTGATTGTCTGAATATGTCTCTCGGCTAAGCCGTTGGATTTCGGGTAGTGGGGACTCGATGTATTCGCTCTTATATCATATTGGTTCAAATTTATTAATTCTATTGAGTTAAACGGCGGTCCGTTGTCTGACATTATTTCCATGGGTATTCCTAAAATGGGTATAATCTTCTCTAATACTTCTATTACTGCTTTCACTGTTTTTGACATCATTTCATTGACTACAACAAATTTTGCAAAGTAGCCAACCATCACTAGGTTATCTTTGTTTTTAATTTTGGCGAAGTCTATGCCAATCTTACTCCATGGCAGTTCCGCTATTTTGTGTGGTTTTAGGGGTTGATCCCTATGAGATTTGGAGTATTGCTGGCAAACTATATATCTTGATATAAAATGCTCTATTTCTATACCTTGATTTGAACTTGACTATGTGGCCTAAAAATTTTATTCTTTTCTGACACAGTTAGCTTTGTCTTGCTGAAATGCAAATTGTATTTCTTTGCTCTTGAAAGAGCCACTTGTGGTCGTCTACTGTGCTCCTCCTGACTTTTCCCATAAATTAAAATGTCATCCATATATGGTATAATGTCTTCTAGTCCGTCAAAAACTTGGTTTATTATTTTTTGATAAACCTCAGGAGCGCTACTTATTCCATAAGGTATAGTTTTACACATTTTACACACAAACCTCCCAAAAGGTGTTGCTATGGTGCATAGCTTGGAACTTTCATTATCTAAAGGCACTTGCAGGAATGCCATGGCTGCATCCAAAACTGAGAAATATTGTGCTTCATGTAGGTCTGAGAGCACGCTTTCAATTGTAGGTAACGCATAGTGCTCGCTTTTCAAATATTTATTAAGATCTCTTGGGTCCATGCATACCCTCGAGTTTCCATTAGGTTCAATTACTACAACATAACCGTATTTTTTTTTGTATCTTTGGTCCAATGGACAGAACATACAGAAACAGAAGTCAGATTGTGTTAAAAGAGTATTAAGCGTGGCTGGTCTGTGACATTAAAAAGATGAGTGACACTAACTGTAAAAAACTTACTAGAATTAGTAAGATCAAAAGAATTTTTATTAAAAAGGAAATAAATACGAAAAAAAAAAATAAAGTGATTGGAGTGAAAATGGAAGAAAATTACCGAAATGATGACATATCGAAACAGTTTATGACGATAATGAAAAAAGGACTAGGCTGTAAGTAGCTGCCACAATCATTTAACAGAAAATTAAGACGCATGTGATGGTTAGGATTTATACAAAATGTTATTTTCAGAAATGAAATAAATGTCTGATTTATTTTATGCAATTTATTTGTGTATTTTTCTCTGTTTTTCGTTACAAACATAATTTTTCAGCAACTCATTTCGCGATTATTCGGTTGAGAAATCTTAATTTTCCTTTTACTCTAAACTGTAGCTAACCTCGAAACCTCCACATATAGATGATAAATATACGAACGTATTTCTGTATTTGTACTAGTACAAAAATTTCAAACTGGTTCAGTATTGAATAAAAAAACGAGTGCAAATAGGATAGTAGATGAACTGATGGAGATTGAAGAAATTGAAAATTTGACTATGAGTGTCGCTGAAGTTGTAGCGGCCTCTGGGTTTCTTTACTCATCTGTACTCAAGGTCACAAAGATGCATAAATTCCACCCTTGCATTGCAATCGCTATCTACAATTTTGCGAAACTATGATCCAAATGATTATTGCAAATTCACATTTGGTAAAAAAAAACATTTGCTTTAGTGATAAATGCTCCTTTTTCTCAACTGGAACAAACATAATGTCAGATACCTCAGAAAATTAAGGCTCAGGTTGGAATACTAGCAGATTTTCAATTGTTGGGCCCATTTTCTTTAGAGAAACACTCACTGGTGATGCTTATATGAATGTGTTGGATAACATAATCGATCCTCTAATAATTGAGGAAGTGGAAAACCACCTTGATGCAGAAGGACACTAAATACCTACTCAACGAACACCAATTATTTTTCCATCAGGATGGTGCTCTTCCGCATTATGCTACAAATGTTTGTAACTGGCTTAACCAAAGATATGCCAATCACTGGATTGGCAGACATGGAACGATTGATCCCCAGACCTGATAAACCCTGACATCTTCCTGTGGGGTCATTTACAGTCAGTAGTTTATAAGATTCCACCAATAGATTTAAATCATTTACGTCAACAAATTAGAATATTTTAAGCAGTTTTCGTGAATATTGTTGAGTATTGTTCACCGTCATCAAAAGTGTGTATTGCAGGAATTTGGCGAGATTATAAATAGTAGAGGATAGAGAAAAATGTGGTCTATTATATTGCTAATAATGAAGCTACAAATTAGTCCGCTATCTATCATCTAATGCTGTGCTATCTAATTTCGCGTTTACAGTATTATTATATACTCTCCCTGCCGAGTTACATTTCTAGGTCTCCTAAGAGTTTACTCGTAAAAATATTACTCGTAAAAATGCTCTATTCTAATTAGAACCAAAGTAAGCAAGGCTACATTCGTTTCGTACTCGTAGAACGTCATCAAGAAATTGCAAGCCGGTGTTAATTACTCTAAGCGAACTTCCAGCATAATATATGTATATAGCTGGGGGAAAGTAAGGTTTGTCCATTCATTAACATTTAGATTTTGATGATGTGCGCCTACTACAGCCAAGGTGACGAACCGACTACGCTTCTATTTTAGTATAAAATCTTTTCACTTCAACGAAATTTATCTCTATTTTACTAAACCGGCCGAATTAACTAAATTAATTACAGAACAAAAAAATTGGCAAACGTATTTCATTCCTCACTTTAGTCTAAGTTTCCAACAAACCCCAAAATAAGTTTTAAGAAGTAGCATTCAAATTAGCTTCCTTACAAGCGCAAGTCTTCCGAATCCCACCAAGAAGAATCTAAATTAAAACCGCAATTCCCCGCCCACCTTGCTACGACCAAAACACGAATTAAAAGTTACGAATTCGGAATTAATCGAGTTAGGAGAGATGGTACAGAGTAAACTCCTTCTTAATAATTGCACTCCCGCGTATTCGTTTAAGCGGAAGGAATCGGAGGACACTGCATCTCTTCTGTAGCTAATTTCAAGGCGTTTGTTTGTTACCGGCGACGGGATTCGTTATTGACTGTGTTTAGCGAGTGGAAATTTAGAAAATATGGCGTAAATTAAGCTGTGTACGAAAAGGCGTAACCTAATGATGACGGAAACACTCCTGAAAACAAGCGTCGAATTAAAGGGGACTTACTGGGACCTGAAGAATTACGGTCGAAAGGCGCTCTTTATTACAGGGAAATTTCTCTTTTTAGGAGGAATTCCTTAAACGGTTGTAAATAATGAGTGCGACTATATTGTGAGCTTGGTACTGCGAGTTCTTTTAATTAAAAAATGAAGAAGTAAATTCCAAAAAGAAAAAAAAACAGAAATGTGCGATGTAGAATATGTCAACAATTCTACAACTTATTAAACCGGAAAAGATCAGGTCAAAGAAGAGGTTCAACCTGATTGGAATTTTGTTCTTATCTATGATATAACATCTTTAGACGAAGTTTTGGTCCCAAGAAAGATACCGACGTAATTGGAAGATGAACCTCCAGATGGGCGACGTGGTGGCAGTCAATGGAGAAGACCTTAGAGCTTGGTGCTGAAATATGCTGAGTTTACCTCTTATTATCCTCAATACACAAAACTTTGTATAGCTCAACTCTCTAAGTCAATTTTGACTTGGTCAAACGCAGTAAGATCTCATTTCAAACAATTTGAACTTCTACAGAGGAAAGGATGTGCAATAGATAGAAGACCTAAGAGTGTCTTGAATTAAGGAATTTGACCTATCACTTGCTAAGAAAATGTTGAACAGAATCCAGTGAGCAAATCTCTAGGGAGCAGACTGGTAGGCTCTATCACGGTAGACCCCCTTTTGATATTGAAAGCTCTAACCATCGCCTATTAGAAACTTAATACCTATAATGACCATCAAGACATTTTCTTATGGAAGGATGAAGGAATAATCAGACAAAATTAACAAACATAATACTGTCAAGATAAGTGGAGATAGTTCTTGATACTCTAGTTGGCTCTTTGATCATAACTTTTGCGTTAAATGATGTCAAGATGATTTTTATTTGTACAGATTTCGGATCATTCTGTAAAAAAAATCCACATTGAAGTCATCAGCAACAACTGTAACAAGACCCAAATCAGCAATCTTTGCCAGCAATCCTTGAAGATGACAGTAAAATTCATGAAAATTTGAAGACGGTGATCTATAGATACAAGTCAAGAGAAAAGTTTGCAACTCATGATGAACTTTCGCAGCACAATATTCGAAACAGAAATCATGAAATTCGAAATCCAAATTGTAACCTGTGTCAAAGGATATATCATTAGCAAATACACATATAGCAGAACCACCATGTTTTGCTTTTCTGCGATCATAAAACGAAGCCAGGAATGGTAATCCCTTCCAGTTCAAATGAGTTCAGCCAATGTTCAGTACTAAACCGAAATTTACGATTTTTTAAGAACATAAGTTCCATAATTAATTCTCTTAATGATGTATTCGGGCGTTGGACATTTTGGTGACATATTAGAAAATTACCGACTATGAAGTTTTTGGTTCCAATTTCTTCTAAAAAAAAAGTATTTACAAGAGCACCCATTGGCCAATTTTTTGCTTTTTGAATATAAGAAAATGAAGTCAAAGTTCAGACCTATTTTGGACTAACAAAATGGGGAGACAAACGCGTAGCTACCCAGTAAGGATAGTCTATAAGAAGAACTGGTTTGAAACTTCAGGCAAAATATAAAGCTCTCGAAATTTCATTTATGACAATGATAATCGTCCTCGTAAATACCTGAATACCGTGAATCTTTTAGATCTTTTATGTAGATAGTTTGAAACAGAAAAATAACGCCTTCGTTAAGACTACTTTGAACATGTTGCAAAGTTGCAAATGTAGAAATATTTACTGAGTATACTTACCAAGAACATATTTTAAACAAAATATGTAACTAGTGGTGGAAAATCTTTTAAAAGCAAGTGCAGAAATTGTTTTCGCACAGCTTTGTCCGATAGTTGTAGTGATTTTACTGCATCTACTATTGTGTTGAAGGAAGACGTAAGATCAATAAATTTGCTTCACTTTTCTTGGTAATTGCAGCTCTCGCACACTACTCTGATGGAGTCTGATACTACGTATTCTTCAGTTAATTAATGTAGAGCATAAAGATTTCGCGTTTAGTACATCTTTTTATGGTGAAAATTTTCACTTTTTCCATAATCATTGTACTCTAGAATATCTGCTTTTGCACTAATTAGATGGGCTGTACTTAGCAAAGTTTCATGATTTTATCCTCATAGTTTTAGACTTCAATGTACATACAATCCTATTCCTGACTCTGTTCTTCAGAATTCTTATCCGAACTATATTGGATTAGATTTGGACTGGAATGGCCATACGAGCTTCTTTCACCGAGATCTTTTCAGATCTATTGTGATTTCCTTTGTCATAGAAGGTGCCTTCTAACTTTGCCTTCTGTATGAGGACTAGACTCCGTGAGAACATTTTTTTTATGGAGCTATGCACTGTTGGGTTTTTTATGACCACCACCCTAAGCCCTTGCAATGAAACCACACATGGACTGGGCATATGACTATTTAGTCTACAATGACCGATCAGCAGTTCTACTACCATTTTGACACTAAGTTTTGTGTTCACTCAGTAGGTCTCTAGTAATTCAGGTCTCTGTTCCTTTAAGAACTCGTTTGCCAATCTTTGTCCAGATTATCTTTACCATCATTTCTTGGATTTTTTATGTATGATGGACTTCTTAATTTCCGATTTGGTGATGCCGCAGGGCGCCTGTCTTGTGGCTGGGAATCAAGGCCAAGGCTAATTTTCTTTAGTACCCAAGTTCCAAGGGTTCCAAAACCGCTTAAAAGTATCTTTTTACTTTTCTAGGGCAGTGATGAATTGCTGCTACGTCCTTCGAACAAAACCGTCCTGTCCTTGCTGAAGCTTATCGAAGCGCCGTTTCTAGCTTTTCTTCCATCTTCTAGTCCTTCTTATCTGATATTATCACCTCATATTTCTTATCTGGGTTTGCATTTCTGAACTATCGTGCCACTTGACAACGCTGTAGTAGGTACCTCATTAAGTTCTTCTGCTAGTTATTATTAAAAAAAGGTGCATCCCTTAGGAATTAATTGTAGTACCAATGCCTACTAAGAGGGTCAATTTTAATTTAATTTCTGAGATATTGGTAGTTGCTGCTAGCTTACTAGAAGTCGAGATCAGGTAAGGTTGGTTTAGCAAAAAATTTTGCCCTATTATCAATTTTTTGTGGAGAATGCGTCCGCTATAGGCACTGTAGCTACATTGTAGCTGTATTGGTAATCAACAGCGGTGGGGCGTGTGGTAATACCATTCTGCAACACTTAGTGAATTGTTTCAGCAGTCTGGTACGTACACTTTGGGAAAGATCAACTGAAACAGCGCAGTAGCACAAGTGGGCTGGGTCACGCCGGGGTCGATTCGGGTAATCAGGCAACGAAGAAATGACATGCAATCACTGTAAGAGCCCTGCCGTCTTGAAGAGCACGTCATCATGCAGTACTCTGCGATTTGCACGTTCGATGATGTGGGCGTGGCGAATATAGTGGCACGAGCCCCACACACACGTATAGTAATAGTGCCGGTCAAAATGTCTGGAGCATCGTGTCAACCGCGCCAACTAAGGTACTACATATAAATAAAATACTGGCACTTTACGTTTGGCTAGTGCGTCGTGATGACTCACTGTTTCAGTTGAACTTTGCCAAACTGTAGTTTCCTTTAATTGAGCTCCTCGGTTAAGTTTGTGGTCTTGCTTCATCGAATTCAGATTGACTTGTATAGAATAGGATTGGACAAGATTGACCAACTCTGTTTCTCCTAAGTGAATCTTGCTCTGGTATTCTTTGATTCTCACTTCTTCACATCCATATTCATACAATACCTTGTGTGATCCATTCGTCTGTTCATATATTATTTTCGTTCTTCGAGATCTTGATTACTTATTATACTCAAGCGTTGGCTGTCTATCTTGTGTTCCTTTTCCTTTATCTCTTTTCTTTGAGCCAATGTTCTATGGCACTGGCATATACATACATACATAGGTATCTAGCTCATTCAATTTTGACATTAGTGAGGTGGTTGGACTGGATTTTGTCCTCTATTTGGTGACTTTCTATATACCTGAACTTTTTAATATGCTGTCTGTATTTCTATGATTTTCTAGAATTTTTTGAAATCTTCTGAACTATTCTTCACTTCCTGGTTGTACACTGAAAGCAGCATCTAGAAACTAACCAACTCAAAACTAGGTCATTTATATCTCCCATCAATCAAAGACATAAGAGAAGAATACCAATTACGATACAACCACAGAAAGCTCCAATTTCTCAGTGATGATCTCATAAATTACAGAATTATCTTATTTGGTGGTAAAATCCTACAAATGAAGGCTGCTGGCATAACCTAGACAGTAACGCAATTACGACAATATTGTTTTGTATTTTCTTTGACCCAAAATGTCAAACAATTGGGTCCTTGATCCCTTTCCTGAAGGCACATCTAAAATACTTTATAAGTTAGAGAGAGAGAGAGATACATAAAATTGGAAGCAGACAGGAACATGCATCTACTACAACACTCGAACAAATAATATCGAATTGGTATTGAGTTTATCTACGTGCCCCAACATTGACACACATTTCCTACAATTCTCATCCGACGTCTCATCTAAATTCAATCGTTATATCATCGTCACAATCGCACGGGTAAATAAATGGGAACGAAACTTCTCCACAACACATAATAACACGATACCTGTCAAAGCATCATCTCGGATCAATTCATTACGGCTCCGATAAAGTGACTCGGAATCGCTCTTCGCCGTATTTACTTTCATCTTCCCGATATTAACCGATCGCGATAAGTTAACGAAAAAATAAAGAAAAGAGAACGCGGCACCAGCAAAAAAAGGCAACGCTTCAGAAGTCGCTGCGTAATAGCGGAACGGAGGCGTCAGACTTAATAAAAGTCCGGTTGATGGATCACCTGTAAAAACATTCTCGAAATATTCGATGCCTCCTCTACCTTCCGAACGAAAAAAAAATGTACCGCGAAAATCCGTTTCATATATTATTAAAGTAGGCTTCGAGAGGGGTAACAAATCACTCATGTTTCGGGGACAAATGGCATATACGAGCGTAAAAATACGCTTTATGGCATCGTGCGTGGGTGACGTATATATGTAGCTAGCTGACTGATGGCTCATCGTATGAGGAATTACCTATTGAGGTAAAGACGTTGGTGATCTTCCGAATAAATAAGCTATCATGATTTGGGTTAAACGAAGCGAGGAGTTTCTGAAGGGGCTTGTTCGAAGACAAAATAAGAGCTTATAAATAATTCTTGTTAAGAGCGATGCATCCATTTTTTATTGCCCACGAGAGCCAATTTGGTAGATGATTTACTTTATTGGGGATGTATTATATCCCATGGAAGTATTAGATAATTTTAGTCGGAGAATAGAAACTTTTGAAACCCTGAAATTTTGTCAGCTTGTTAAGTCTTTAATTAGGCATGAGATCCATTTGGTCTGGAAAAGTTTTGAGGACCATAAAAAAATCTGAGCAATGGAGTAGTTTTCAATAAACTATGTTTACAACCAATCCAAATTCATCCTTAAAACAAACATTTTGCTTTCAAAACTAGATGAGTTCGTTGTCTTGCTTGGTGGCTTATTTTTTCCTAATCCTTCCTAAAAGGGTCTCAAACCAAACCGACCTCACACGTACCAATCTTTCTAAAAGTTTGTAACATACTCATGAGGTAGTTTCAGCAATAGACATCATAGGCTTAACACATGTGTATTTGAATGGCAAGGGAAAGAAAGCTATCCATCTTAGAATTCAGGCTTTTCGCATTTTAGTTTGAGAGACTATGTATAGATTCCAAACCAGAATCAGAAAAGCAAGCACAATAGTTTGAATTGGTACCTCTGGATTAGGAAGCTAGGCTACTAGCCAGATAAATATCTTCTTTCTGTGGAAGAAGGTTTCTGGCAAGGTTACCAACGGAGACTTGAATGACAAAGACTTCCTAGCCATCAAAAATATGCAATGTCCTCAACTTCTAGCAGAAACAGGCTCATTTCGCCATGAGAGGTAACAAAAATGAGACAAAATTCATTCTATGGTGGTACTGTCAAATATTTTGACGTTCATAATGACTTGATACCAAAGAAAATAATATATGGCTTTAATGTGGTGATAATAACTTGAATTGATTAAAAATACTTATTATACAAAGGTATTTCTTCAAAAAATTTTATAAAAGTATTAAAAAATCCCCCAAAATATTCTGGAAATCACAGTGCTTCCAAGTGGTACATTTTGTCCAAATTCCATCCTATAAACTCCATGATTTTTGGGTTTTGAACCAAATTCTGATTTGGCCTTCCAACGACGTAAATATCGAGCAGCTAAAATTGGTCAAGTGATCTCTGAGCTCTTAGAGATGGATGTTCCGGTTAAAGCCACATTTCATCATCTGCGCCTAAACTTTACATGTCAGGCCAGAACTCCCCAGCTCTTTTATGATAGAACTGTTCAGAACATTGTTTATATCATCAGATTTTACGTAAATTTTTGACTTAATTACGGCTCATACGTGAAAATTATTCCATTAGTTAGCAGTTGGACCAAGAGGGTGGTCGCAAATCAAGGAGTCAGTACTTATAGAGGCAAACCCTGCCAATTTTGGCCAAATAGTGGTGTAAATCTCATCATATTAGTTGCAAGGTTTCTTTTTGATGTGGTTGTTAAAGAGAGTGCTTGTTTAAGAGAGGTACCATTTGTCTGTTTCTTCCTAATTGTTCGGGTTTCTAGTATTGTTTTATACTTACTTGCATCCACATGATGTATTGTATACGCAGGCTCCCACTCTTGGCACTATCTTCACGTATTTTGGTCTTGATATGGTTAGAATTAGACCATTGGCGTTTGCCCAAAATGGACTTCAGAAGCCGGCATTCTGTTGTTCCAAATTGTCCAGAAGAGATCAGGATGAGGCAAATCTGGTATTTTCCAGCCAGCAATTGTCAGTTTCTTGAAAGAAAGGTACTGTACCACTTTATAATGCGCTGTAATCCTCATAGACTACCAGACTGCTTTGGGAATGGTTATTTTAGGTTTTTTATTAGTTGGTTTTTAATTTCTACTACTGAATAATTTTTTGGAGCAATAGCAACCTGGATGGGAGTTCAATCGTGGTGTCATGATGGATAAAAATTTTGCTGGTGTGGCCTGGTTTATAGCCTATGTATTTGACCGTCTTTTTTCCCTATATGTAGTTCCACTGATAGAAATAAAAACAAATAGCAACAGTAAGCGATTGAGCAACTAGCGTTTTTTGCTTCTACATATAGTCTCTATAGTTCTGGTTTATTCGGTTTTTCTGATTGGAAACAGGGAAGGTGTATGTTACTAGCAGCAGAAGCACTGAACACCTTAACTTTATAAAGGTATGGTGTTATGCCACTACCATATCTGTTTTTGCTTTATAATCTTTTGGAAACACACAAAAATATGGCCAACCCCTTACGAGGCCCAATCTCCTCACCATGGTTAAAGTACTAGATTTGCGAAAAAATAAACAAATCCCAAAATAATATCTTCCTTAATCGGTGAAGCTATATTACCAGACTGCTTCGGGGATAGTTATTTTGATTTTCTTATCAATTGGTTGTTAATTTCACATATGCATCACACACTGACGAGGACAAACAAGTCCGAAACACGTGCTTGTGTTTCATTTTTTTTTATTTGTATGTAATAGATTTTTCTCCGTTTAAGAGAGAACTACTAGAGGTCGATAGATCTTCAGAACCGATTGTTTGAGTAATAATAATAATAACATTACTATTGATACTACTATCTGATAAATGTCAGGTAGTAGTTCAATCTCATGATATCCGTTGAGTAATTTCCAAAGAAAATGAGCTATCGGGGAAATGTTTTTTCATTGTATAGCATACTGATGAGGACACAGAAGTCCGAAGCATGTAGGATTTTGTATAGCTTAAAAGTGTATCTACCAGAGATAAATAGAGAAAAAGAATTTTTTGCAATTTTTTTTTTGTTTCTACCGGGTTGGTAGGAGATGTCTAAAGTTAAAAGTGCCGAAACGACAATTAACCTACAGGAGTTTCAATTCAGCGGTTTTTGAAATATTACCCCCACAAGTCCTTCCTGTTTATTTCCGAATGTTCCGTTTCCCGCATCCACCGCCCAACTTGTTAAAAACTAACTTTCTCACTTAACCTCACAGAATTTTCCGAAACTTTTCAGAAACGTTTATTAACTTCCATAAACCAATCAAATCGAAGCGTCAGCGTTCCGGTAACAAATGATTATTTTACCTAAGTCGATACTGTTACTTTGATCTCTACGGAAAGTCTGAAGTAGGCCTCCTACCCTCCCCGTCCAATACGCGTCTGGGAAACATTCCTCGAGCGGAAAAAACAAGAGATAATGATTAAATTAAACTTTTCCCGTTCGACGGCAAGAAGAAATCCAAACAAATTTCCTTCCGCCACTTAGACGTCTTTTGGTCGGAATCGAAACCGAAATTGGGTTATTTGGATTTATCCTCGATTAGTTTCCGTTAACTTTTCCCTTGTCTTACATTCGGGATGCTGGAAAACTTATACTTTGATGTTTTAAGATGGATTACAGTAGGTTTGGAGCCTCTTTTGTGGTATTATTGCGGTGAAATTATTGTTATTGTTTCGAAATATGGGTCTTTTAGTGGTGCAAAATCGAAGGTAATATTGTTGGGCGAACTATTGATCCTAAGAGGCAATATAGAAATTAAAAAATCATATTAAAATATCGATAAATACGACTTGAATCTGAAGAGTTGCGCAAAGTTTGAAGACTTCCTCTAGTACTAAGAAAATTTTCAATGATTCCAATACACACCATACGCTACCAAAATAGTTTATCGCCGCTACGAACCTATACGAGATATATTTGAAAAACTTCATCCATTAAGAAAAAGAGGGCTTAGAATAACGGTGCGTTATAATACCATGACATGCCCGGGCATCGACTACCCGAACGAAAAACGAGAAGAACAAAACCGAAATAACCATCAATAATATTATTATCCTTTTTGTCCTTTTTGCTCGGCGCAAAAATAAAATTTACGTTCGGCACGGAATTCTAGGAACTGCACCAGTCGACGTCATATTTTCCCACTATTGACAGTTCAAATTGGCCCGCAGAATTTACTTCGAGGCAGTTTTATTTCTACGCGGCCACCACGACGGCGGCAATTGGTCGTCTTAGCGGAAGAGCATCCGCCTCATCCCATACCTACCATTTTCTCGCAATGCATTCATTCCAGTAAGCCGTGATGGTTAGCGGATACCGCTCGCGTTAACGGAAGAAATGAGCATACGCGGTGGAAGGGAGTGAATAGCTGCTATTCAACGTCCTCTAACCGAACTAACAATGAAGTATTTCTGCGGAGTTTTGTTGTACGTTTTCGGTGTGCAGTACCTTTAAGAAAAGATCGCTTTTGTCTCCTTATTAAAGAAGATGGACGTATTATATTCTCTAGTGTAATGAAAATAGTTTTTATATTGGGGTAATGGGTTACGAAGGATGATTAAGGCGTATCTAAAAACAAATTACCTAAAATAAATACCGACTCAAGTTTAACAGATTTTATTTAAAGCAATGAAGTGGAAGACACCATTTCAATGGACAACGGCCGTGAAAGCCTACCCTCAACTATCCATTTAAAACATTTGAAATTATAGTTTTCATGGTATTTACCATAATGTGTTTAATTATCTGGAATTTAATCAAAGAACCAATTCCTCGCTAAATACAAGATTTTAGAAAATACACCATTAATCATAAGATTGAGGTTAATACACGCCACGCCGCGCCAGTTAGAAAAATGATATAACTTGCTTGCTGGAGTTTCTAAAAACGTTCTCTGAAAGATTAATTTTACTGAAAATTGCTTTTGGCCAATTCGGTATTAGTCAAATCTGGGTTTCCTCGGAGAGTCGATCTTAAGCCCTTTGTTGTTTATAATTTGCATCAACGACCTTTTTCATTAGATACATCAAACAAAGTTTTGCTGGTGTGGCCTGGTTGATAGCCGATGTATTTGCAATGTCTTTACCTATTGAGGTAAAGACGTTGGTGATCTTCCGAATAAATAAGCTATCATGATTTGGGTTAAACGAAGCGAGTAGTTTCTGAAGAGGCTTCTTCGAAGACCATATAAGAGCTTATAAATAATTCTTGTTAAAAGAGCGTTGCATCCATTTTTTATTGTCCACGAGAGGCAATGTGGTAGATGATTTACTTTATTGAGGATGTATCATATCCCATGGAAGTATTAGATAATATAAGTCACAGAATAGAAACTTTTGAAACCATGAGATTTTGTCAGCTTGTTCAGTCTTTAACCAGGAATAAGATCCATTTGGTCTAGAAAAGTTTTAGGGACCATAAAAAAATCTGAGCAATGGAGCAGTTTTCAATAAACTATGTTTATAACCAATTCAAATTTATCCTAAAAACAAACATTTTGCTTTCAAAACCAGATGAGTTGGTTGTCTTGCTTGGTTGCTTATTTTTTCCTAATCCTTCCTAAAAGATTCTCAAACCAAACCGACCTCACACGTACCAATCTTTCTAAAACTTTGTAACATACTCATGAGATAGTTTCAGCAATAGACATCATAGGCTTAACATATGTGTATTTGAATGGCAAGGGCAAGAAAGCTGTCCATCTTAGAATTCAGGCTTTTCGCATTTTAGTTTGAGAGACTATGTATAGATTCCAAACCAGAATCAGAAAAGCAAGCACAATAGTTTGAATTCAAATTTGGTACCTTTGGATTAGGAAGCTAAGTTACTAGCCAGATAAATATCTTCTTTCTGTGGAAGAAGGTTTGTGGCAGGGTTACCACCGGAGACTTCAATGACAAAGACTTCCTAACCATCAAAAATATGCAATGTCCTCAACTTCTAGCAGAAACAGGCTCATTTGGTCATGAGAGGTAACAAAAATGAGACAAAATTCATTCTACGGTGATATTGTCAAATCTTTTGACGTTCATAATGACTTGATACTAAAGAAAATAATGTATGGCATTACTGTGGTGATAATAACTTGAATTGATTAAAGATACTTACTATACAAAGGTATTTCTTCAAAAAAATTTATAAAGGTATTAAAAAATCCCGCAAAATGTTCTGGAAATCATAGTGCATCCAAGCAGTACGTTTTGTCCAAATACCATCCTATAAACTCCATGATTTTGGGCTTTGAACCAAATTCTTATTTGGCCTTCCAACGACGTAAATAACGGGCAAGTAAAATTGATCAAGTGATCTCTGAGCTCTTAGAGATGGATGTTCCGGTTAAAGCCACATTTCATCATCTGCGCCTACTTTACATGTCAGGCCAGAACTCTCCAGTTCTTTTATGATGGAACTGTTCAGAACATTGTTTATGTCATCAGATTTTACGCAAATTTTTGACTTAATTACGGCTCATACATGAGAATTATCCCATTAGGTTAGCAGTTAGACCAAGAGGGTGGTCGCAAATCAAGGGATCAGTACTTATAGAGGCAAACCCTGCCAATTTTGGCCAAGTAGTGGTGTAAATCTCATCATATTAGTTGCAAGGTTTCCTTTTGATGTGGTTGTTCTCCTTGTTTAAGAGAGGCACCATTTGTCTGTTTCCTCCTAATTGTTCCGGTTTCTAGTATTGTTTTATACTTACTTGCATTCACATGATGCCTTGTATACGCAGGCTTCCACTCTTGGCACACATCTTCACGTGTTTTGGTCTTGATGTGGTTAGAATGAAACCATTGGCGTTTGCCCAAAATGGACTTCAAAAGCTGGCATTCTGTTGTTCCAAATTGCCCAGAAAAGATCAGGACGCGGCAAATCTGGTATTTTCCAGCCAGCAATTGTCAGTTTCTTGAAAGAAAGGTACTGTACCACTTTATAATGCGCTGTAATCCTCATAGAGTACCAGACTGCTTTGGAAATGGTTATTTTAGGTTTTGTATTAGTTGGTTGTTAATTTCAACTACTGAATAGTTTTTTGGAGCAATAGCAACCTGGATGGGGGTTCAATCGTGGTGTCATGATAGATACAAAGTTTGCTGGTGTGGCCTGGTTGATAGCCTATGTATTTGACCGTCTTTTTTCCCTATATGTAGTTCCACTGATAGAAATAAAAACAAATAGCAACAGTAAGCGATTCAGCAATTAGCGTCCTTTGCTTCTACATATAGTCTCTATAGTTCTGGTTTATTCGGTTTTTCTGATTGGAAACAGGGAAGGTGCATCTTACTAGCAGCAGAAGCACTGAAGACCTTACCTTTATAAAGGTATGGTGTTATGCCACTACCCCTTAAGAGGCCCAACCTCCTCACCATGATTAAAGTACTAGATTTGCGAACAAATCAACAAATCCCAAAACAATATCTTCCTTAATCGATGAAGCTGCGCCACCTTCTATGTTCCACATTTTCGTTGGAGCCTAAGTTCATATATAGGTAGTTTCAATTAAAAAAACTACATATATTTTAAACAGTTATGTTCTGTAGTCCTCACTTGCTTGGTTCAAATTTTCAACCCCTACACCCCAAAATATGATCTGGTAACACTCTAAAAACCTCTTGGTCATCTAATACTTCAGTGTCTATTTCTGCATTTCTCAATTTCTCCACTTAAATTCTGTTGTTTATATTCCGTCAACTTCAAATTCCATTCTTCCTCTTCTATTTCTAACACATGAGCGAGAAAGTTTTTAACAGACTTTTTCTTGTAAAGTTTACCAACACCCAGCTTCCAATTTTTTTCATTTCAACATCTCTCTCATCACTGCCATAGTCTACAGGATCTATGTCCTTCCTTCCTTCTACAGCTTTTGATGGTGTTATTACTTCATCGCAGTATGCTACGATCAATGTTTTTTTGGAAATGGTTCGAAGCAATCCATTCAAGTGAACCTGCTACATTGGTCATTCATTCGAAAGTAATATATTCATCTGCAACCCAAGAATCTTTCCTCTAAAGATGATCAGGTTTGAATGTTTTCCAACAGAAGCAGTTACAGCATCTAGAAGTGTGACATTTCGTCGTCCACGTCCGCTAACTGTCCTAGTGCTGGACTGTCATCTCACGGGAATTACTTTTATTTTGGATGGGTCATAGCAAAACGTTCTCTCATCTAAATTTCAGATTCACTATGGTTTGTCTATCAGATTAAAGTCATCCAAAATAGTTTTAAGGAGACTAAAGTACTCATTCAATTTAATGCATTCAAAGGAATCTACCACTTCTATTGGTGCATATTCAGCAGACTGTGCTTTCTTCATGCCTTTTGTTTGAAATTCATTAAACAGTCATCACCCGAATTCAGCAATTCCTGCTTTGATATTGCAAAACTTCAATTTTCTATACTTTTGAGACCATTAGCTAGCATTTCATGTTGTAATTGCAAATATACCAATTCTTAAAATATCTCGCCAAACATCGGTATCTAATCAATTAAGCAAAATGAGCCAATATTGATGACCACTAATGTATATATATGAACTGTATGTGCTAATTACATTCATACGTTTAGTGTAGCTGTAGATATACGAACCTATTGTTGACTAATAAGCACTACACACAATATCGCATGAATTGGAGCACTAATATCGTATGTAAATGAGCACTTGTTGTATATATGTACATATACATATATAGTCACCCAATATGAGGATATGTATGTTTGTATAGGTTGGAGATAATATATACGTATATCTATACAATTAATAAGGTAACTTGGTTGTAGCAAAATTGGACAGCTTTTTATATTGTATAACAATAATAATGGTAATAAATTCTAGAAAAAATTGATAACGAACTGATATTTCAGCATTTATTCGGTTAGCCATTAATGCAAATATAGAGTTCAGCATTACCAGCATTCACATTAATCATGATTTTATGGAACACATTTCGAAAACGAATTACCTTGTTCGCCTGGAGATTTAATTGTTAATTTACCATAAGTAGAATATACATACCCGTGTAATTAAATATAATTCCACAACCAATTAGCATGTGTTTTGTGGAAGTCTTAATTAAACGCCTGGAGTAATTGAACGAAAACGAATATTCGCAGCATTATATTTGTGTATTGGAAATTAAGATGGAAATTGCTGTAGGCAGTTTTAATCAGATAATTGGCCCTAATTATTAAAGCGGTATTTCAATAAATGTTATTAGCTGTTAAGATTATTATATATAAACAAGTTGCTGAGTTTGACTTTGATTGGATTATATCAAATGTTTTCTTTTGGATTTGATCTAGATAGGATTTAATTGCTTTAGGATATTAAGTGCTGGTTGGCTTTTCTGTCTCATTTCCAAATATGGATTCCTCAAATAGTTGATTGGTAATATGGCTAAATGCTGTAACCTTTCATTATCCTCTTGGGAAAAGGTTACAACAAATTCCACTTTATTAGCGCTTTGAATTATATAATTGGCCATCATGATGATTTATGAAATCTTTATACTTCTTCCAGTATTCCGCCACCACTGACCTACTCCATCAAAACTAATTTAACTAACCAATTCCAGTCCTTATTGGTTACTTCTTATGTAATATCTTAGTTTTTTGCCATCAAATTGGCTTAGGTTTTCTATACAAGATACCAGAGAGCACCTACACGGTCCAGCTAAGCATTTTTGATCTTCTGGATAAACCTCAGAAGATGACCAGAACTTTTTTGGAGAAAAATTGTTCATTTTGGCCTATTTCCATGTCCGATCTTTGGAAAGTGGTTCAAGGTAAGCAGAGCATTGGTGATATTTACTAAGTAAGATATACCATTAAATCTGAACGCTTCTTAAAAGCATTTCTAGTCGTTGTCATGAATCGAAGCCCAGACTTCTATGCAAGATACCAGAAGGAATGAAGAGATAAACATTAAATCAAATCGTGTATTTTGGCCTACTGCGGCTTCAGAATTATGCTGTACAGAGGTCCAAATCTTCCATACAAGATACCAGATGGAGTCTAATGTGCTGACAATGACCAGAAAGGCATTTTTAATTTAATATTCATAATCACTATGGCGTTCTTTATATTTACCAAATTGGATGTTACTAAGAAGCCCAGGTCTGCTACACAGGATACAGGAAAAAGCATTGGTTATGTCCAGGACGACATTTTTTAATCTTCTGGATAACGTTGAAGAGATCGACAGACTTTCCTTACTACTCGGTTTTTTTATTTTGGTCTACCCCTTCAAAATAACCATGGCAGGCAGAGGTCTGCTGTACATGATACTAGAGGAAGTTTAAAGCACTAGCCCTGTCCAAGAAGCCATTTTTAATTGTTTAGATAACTTGTTTCAGTCAGTAGAGTATTGAGTTATCACTTTGCGAGGAGCTGAATTGTCACAAGTCTAAGTCATCCCCATTACAACATTGTCCACTTGCAAACGATCCTAATTGGCAATTTGGATTGATTGCTCGAAAATCCTACAATCCATTGTTTTCCTGTATTTTTTTTCTTTGGAATAATTAAGTTAGTCTCTTTGGAATATCATCATTCATGCTTGGATTGTGTTAATTGTATGTGATTGTGATCAGACCATGCACAAAGTAAATAAGTTGCTATCAGCTGCTCTTGTGTGGCCTTCTAAGTATTGTTCCGATTCAATTCATATCCTGTTGTGATTTGGCCTCACCAGACATTCAAAACTCCTTCATTACATTATTTTTTAAATTTTCGTTTAATACTTCCTGAATAAGTGTCTTAATTTAGCTGTTTTGGGACACGAAATGAAGAGATCAAAGTATTTTGACGTATTTTTCAAGCATTTCCTACTGATCTTCTTCTGGAAAAAAATCGAATCCAAGCTTTCCCAAAAAAAGGTCTCCAGCCCAAATTTAGATTCGATGTTTTTTGCTGTTTGACGCATAACCGATTTTAACTGAAGTTTCAATACTTGAAGCTATTGAGGTGGCAGCAGATTTGCTGGGCAATCCTCTCCTTTGTGTGTGAGCCAAGTGGCACCAATTTGATGGAAAAAACCTTACCTCAATGTTTGGATGATTGGATCCTTAAAATTAATCATTACCCATGAGGATCCTTTAAAGGCCAGATCTATGGGAGGCAGTATTGGCGTAAACTTGATTGGTATACACTCAAAAGCAAAAATAAAACAGTTTTCTGCTATAAACTTTATCCATTTACTTCTTTTGCCTTTGACTATCTATACTTTACAATTTTTGGTTTGTACATCGCTCTCATTAATTACATATATTAACACCACACAGTACGACACCCATCAGCTCACCATTGTCTTGTTTGCGAAGTATGTGCGTCACATCAAAGCGTTCATCCAAGCTTAAACCATGCAAAACTGTATAAACAAAAGCATAAATGAAAGAAAACTTCTAGCCTAGATTCGTGCACACAACCATCACCGCATATTTCGCGCGGATGTACGAATCCTCCCGGTTCCTTCACAATGCTTCTAACCGAACCCCAAGTGTAGTCTAAATAAGGGCCTGTAGAAAATATACTTTAATCAAAACCAGCCTGCCCGGACTTGAAAGCGTGCTAGTCCTTATACGCAAAACTTTCCGCTTCCGAAAGTGAGAATGGAACCACCTCCAGCACGCCCTTTTATGCTCCTACTTCGACCCTCTTCACTAGAACGATCTAGGCAAGCAGGTTCGCCGACCGTGCCTGGGCTGTTGTGTTTCAACCTTCCAACGTTGAAACAAACATGTGACGCGCGCTTACGGAATGTATAATTTATTACAGCTGCATGTTAGTTCGACGGGAAATCGAGGCAATTCTAGCGCGCGCCGGGCGCCGAAAAGAGTTACCTCACACCCAGCTGCGTCGGTATTTAGCTATTGTTTTAGTTAGGCTGGGATGTGTCGGGTGTTCTGGAGGTGAATAAATCGGGGTAGATGGGCCGGACGACGAGGGTTGTCGACGATTTTGCTAGGAAGATTTCCGTATTAATTTCGACGCATAATAATGAAGACGGAACTTCGCGGTTTCGCAAAATAAATGACGGTGCGATTCGAATATCTGAATCCTCAAGTTGCTTGCTAAAACTTATCAACATCTGTTTCGTCCGTAAACTTTAAATAAATTCATACTTGCAAATAATGTGTCAAAGATATAAAATAGGCCTACGCGATATTAGGGTCCTAAATAAACATGACCGAAATATATGTATGCTGTACGTGTACGCGACGTTATTCATTCGTTTTGCTCAATTTCGTGTCTCCTCTGCGGGAACGGGTGGACAACCAACAAATGACATCCACCGTTAAAGATTTATATCCGAGATAGAGGCGCAAATATCTGTCACTGCATTGAGAGTCATTTGAATTATTATCGCAATACGTTCCGATATGTGTTGCCATTTATTATTTCTTCGTATATTCGGCGAACATGATGGGTGTATGTGCTCCTCCACGGTGCTATAGCGTCGAACGCTCTTCGTCAATTTGATCCTACAATGCCATATTTTTCATTTCCGTTGTTCTGATGAAACGAGTTATAAACGTTACGTTATATTACGTTCGTTCTCCTTCGATATAGAAATCAATAAGGATGTCTGAATGGGAGCGAAATGAAAAGGAAAAATGTGAATGCAAGTGGTTATTGAAGTTTTGAAAAATATACAATTCAAATAGAATTTTGCGAATATATGTATTTATCTGAAATGGTGGCATGTAGAGACAACTACAGTTTAGGAGCAAGAACAACATTACCTGATATAGGTTTTCAAATAATAGGTTACGTAATGGCATAAAATTTGTATTTCAGAAATTTAAAATGATACATACATCAAAATACATAATTCTACAGTTCTTCAACAGAATCACTATCACTGTCCATATCACTGTCGCTTGTGTCATCATTTCCGAACGAAATTATAAATGGCACAACCACATCATCTATTAACCCAGATAATACCGAAACTATTTTGTTTGTTATTCTAGATTTTCTTTTTTAAGATTCCTAACCTTTATCGAAATATAAGTGAGTTTTATTTAGCTTTTTTGAATTTCAATCATAGGTCCTTGAGATAAGGGCCGTCCTTTTAAAAGGACAGTGGTAATATTAATTACTATAATATCAGTATTTCAAACTTTATTTTAATTTAATTAAACTACTAATTTTACAATAATATATAAGGTGTCTGTAAAAGGTCTTTACACACTCCTACCACATATTCCTTAGACCAAAATATGGCGATTTAAGTAAACTTACCTTAGTCCAAAGTCGCTTAGTTTGGGCGCTATGCGGCCTTGAAGTTAAAATTTTGAAATCGTTTTTAATTATAAATTCAAAACTGCTTATGCGATTTTAATAAGATTTGGGATGGTTAGTTAGTATTATAGGGCGAATGTTTTGAGAAAATTTCAAGAAAATACCATTAGCGGAAGTGAATGAAACACGCACGACCATTAAGAAAATTAACATATTTTTTTTTGCTGTCTGTAGTAGAGACACGAAATAGTTTCTATTCGACAGAGTATTCAAAAGCGATCAAATTATGTCTCTTGTAAAATTTTCTTATTTTTATTCGTTTTCGAGAAAAACGAAAAAAAAGTGCTTATGGACGTGGGCTCGAAAAAAAGCAAAAAGTAATCCAGTCGCCTATGATTCCTGTCAGAAGTAAACGAATTTCGCAAGGCTAAAGATACTGCTCAAATAGAGACTACAGGTAAACGAATAGGCTTAGTAAAAGTTCACGGTTTCGGATATTTTAGGTAACTTATTTACTACAAAAACGGCACTCTTTATAAGAATTGATTATTCTAACGGTTTTTGCGAAATTTGTATTTTAATAATTCGTATTAGGTTATTGTAACAAAAATGATTAAAGCAATTAAATGACTGAAACATGAACACAAATAATAAATATGTCACAAAAACTGTTGAAAGTGTCTCCATTTATACGCATACAAAGATTTATACGACGAAAGAAATTAAACTGTACTCTTTGCAAAATTTGTCCATCACATCTAAGGTCATTTATTGCATGTTGAATACGTTGCTATAGTTGTGCTTTATTAACCACAGTTGTCTTGTAAAGCACGGACTCAAGATGTCCGCATACAAAAAAATCAGCTGGAGTTAAGTCTGGAGGACGTGGTGGCCAATTTACAGGAGCGTCGTTGCCTCTACCTATCCATTTGTTTGGGTATACTTAATGTAGGTAGTTTCGAACAATCTACTGAAAAATGTGGTGGAGCTCCCTCGAGCATGTAGCACAAATCTCTCTGAAATTGTACAGGTAAATCGTTTAATACATCTGGCATGTATTCCAATCCACACATTAAGTTTAAATTCGTGTTGAAAATGATATATCTTTATAGCATGCGGGTTTTCAACTGCATTAACGTGTTCGTTATGGAAATTAGATACCCAGTTTCTTGTGAGACTAGCTTCATCCGTAAACAAAATAGTGTTGCCAAAGAGTAAATCTGCTTCTCTTTGCCCATTAACAAAGCTACAAAAACCCAGGCGCATTTCGGGATCATGTTCTAAAAGATCTTGAACTGTTATTTTATGGTATGCCTATAGCAACTGTTACTAACTAATTACTGCGTGAACGGTATCTTTACATACTCCTACTTCCCTACCTATTCGTCTAGTACTTATTTCTGGATCTTCTTCAACACGTTCCAAAATTTCTTCTTCAACTTCAGGAACCCTTGCAAAACACTGCCTTCCATAATCAGCGGTTGCAGGAGTAAAGCGACCGGTCTCCCGAAGGCGTCGCTCAACGGCAGCAAACGTTGGGTGACTTGGTATTCGAAGATTTGGAAACCTTACAGAATACACCCTAACACATTCTCGAGTAATTTCTTCACAAAATCCAAATATCAGTAGCATATCGGTATATTTTGCATTGGTGTATTGGTGTGTAAGGCCATGATAAACCACGAAAAGTTAGACTTTCTAAATAATTATTAGAGCATTTAAGAAACTTTTGAACTTTTGATAATTCAGGTATGTATGTATTTCAGAGTTGACACTATTATTATTTAGCCATGCGAAATTCATAGGCGACTGGATTATTGTTTGCTTTTTTCGAACGCACGACCATAAGCACTTTTTTTCGTTTTTCTCGAAAACGAGTAAAAATAATAAAATTTTACAAGAGACACAATTTGATCATTTTTGAATACTCTATCGAATAAAAGTTATTTCGTTTCTCTACTACAGACAGCAAACAAATATTTTAATTTCCATAATGGTCATGCGTATTTTATCCACTTCCGGTGTTAGTATTTTCTTGAAATTTTCTCAGAACATTCGTTGAATAATACTAACTGACCATGCCGAATTTTATTGAAATCGCATGAGCCGTTTTAAATTTATAATAAAAAACGATTTGAAAATGTTAACTTCAAGGCCGCATAGCGCCCAAACTAAGCGACTTTGGACTAAGATAAGTTTACTTAAATCTGCTTATTTTGATCTAAGGAATATGTGGTAGGCGTGTGTAAAGACCTTTTACAGACACCCTGTATAATAAAATTTATTAAAATAGCTAATTACAAATCAACGGAAAATGCCATTTCGTCCCTCTTATCGATATTCGATATGATGATATTTTGGTCAGCACAATCCCCATGCCACCACTGTTGCATTCAGTTGACTACCAGGAAGATTATCTATGGTTACGTCAACCTCTTCACCAGAATCTTCATCGATATTCTCCTCATTGGTGTTGTTAGGTGGAAACAGCACAAGTGAATCAGGTAACTGCGCGTCATCTAAATTATCAATTTCTTGAAGAAGCTCATGTACGGTTAAGTGTTTTTTATAGTAGTTGTAAAAAAAATAATTCGATCAAAGTAGCCGTTTTTACCACTGTCCTTTTAAAAGAAATTAAACTAGAACCACCGAGAAATATTGACAACGTAAATTTCAGAAAAAATTGTGGTTAGGTTATATAGAATGGTAGGTTTTACACAGGTTAACAACATTTTGTGCTTAGCAAAAACATAGTTTCTGTATTAACACCTACCTCCAATTATCCATGTCTCACTAGCTATTAGAATTCCCGAAAAAACTATTATTTCTTCTTATAGAAAAAGCGGGATATCGACAATGTCGCACTAAAATAAAGCGGGTTTTTTTCACAGTAGCATCAGCGCCATCTACGAAATCAACGCGATATTTCCGAAAAATAGGAATTTGTACGTTGTCCTTTTAAAAGAACAGTATAGTGGTATATCTGGGTTAATCCATCTAACTTGCATATTTTGCCTTGATCTTTAATCACATATTATACATATTTTGTTCATGAGGTTACATTTGTAATAGCGGTTAACAAAAGGTCTTTCACAGCCAATTTGAAGCTTTTATTTTTTGCAGCTATTTCATTTTTTATTTGTGCCCAAACTAATTCAATAGGATTCAATTCACAATGGTAGGTGGTAATCTTAAGTACAATGTTAATATTCTGTTTTGCCATTTCGTCCACTGCGTATACATTGTAAGTTTCTTTGTGATGATTCATTATTTCCAACAACTCTAATCGCACCATGGAGAGATCAAACGGTATTTGTTAGTATTTAAGGTATTTTTTCCCTTTTTCTGCTGTGGTGAGATGCATTATCCACTACAATAGCACTATTATCAGGTAATTTCTTCAAAATATTGTTGAACCACTCCTCAAAAACATTTGCATCCATTTCATCGTGGTAATCGACTGTTGTTCTTCCCTGAAATAGTAGATAGTAACCCATCGTCGACGAAACCGTGTTTATCAGCAGGATTTTTGAAACTAGTAGTTACACCATCTGTAAATGCTTGTCGGCGTGTTGTAACATTAACATCTACCCACACTTTTGTTCTTGTGTGCCTTTAATTCAGCCATGTTTCGTCTAAATAATAGATTGGGCGTTGCTCATTTCTATATTTTGATATTGAAGATAAATATTTTCGTCTCCACAAAACAATATCATCACCTTCGAGCAGTAAACTTTTGCGATTACATTTTAAATATCTGTAAATACAAACATTGTATTGTATAGAACACTTAAATAATTAGTATCCAAACTTACTTAAAATTAAACATCTTCATTAATTTATACAAGATTGAGCGACTGATTGGAGGTATATTTTGATCTTCCCTTATTTTCTTTAAGATTTTGTTTAATGCAGGAAGCCCTCCATCGTAAAGAAACCATGTATGATTCTTCTTATCATGTATTTACTAGTGTGGTCAAATCTCTCTTCAACCTACTTTTAATGGTGGTGAAATTAGTGCTCTAGCTTTATATTCACTAATAATACATATATGTATTTTTATGACCTTTTAACTTATCTTATTATCCAGATAGTTTTTCCACTTGTTAGGCCAATGATAACACTTGCAATTCTAACAAAAGTCAAATTTATTCCAACTCACTGAAGAAGTTGTTACGAAAACCAGATTATAAATTTTGTAAAGGTTTGGAATAAATTTGACTTTTGTTAGAATTGCAAGTGTTATCATTGACCTAACAAGTGGAAAAACTATCTGGATAATAAGACTAATAATACAGTAAACACTTGTCCTCGAAAAACCTATTATTATAAATATACATGTTTATGAATATTTATGTATGTTACCTAAAGTGTATGAAATTTGCAGTTATCTCTGTTTTCTTAACTGTAGGATTACTATTTTCTTGTATGTATATGTTCAATATAACTTGCTTTTCCTATAATACAAATGTCCACGCCCCAAAGTAGCACGTTTTCTTGGAAGCGATGTTGATAGTCCACTTGTAATAATAATAATAGTAATATGTAATAATAATAGCGGTTTATTAGCACAAGAAATACATTACATCTTAACATATATATATGTATATAAAGCAATAATGTGCTAAAAGGTTCAGGATCAGCAACTTAAGAAATAAGTGGCTGCTCTTCCTCCTGATCCAATAATACATAATTATATATATAAAAAAAAAGAAAATCGTGCAAATTAAGGTGCATGCAATAGATAACAAAGTATGAAATTAAATAGCAATAATATATTAGCAATCTTGAACAAACTTGGTAACGAACTATGATTACAGAAGATATTTTTTTACGTAGCTGACTCGCAAACACAGATGGAACTAGAGAACGCATAGTAAGAGGAATAGAGTTCATTAATCTTTTATGAAAATGATCTCTTAAATATTTGTAGGTGATGAACTGGAGGAGTTAGCAAACCCTTGTATCTAACATTAATCGTATGAACGTCCGTTCGAAAGAGAATTTTACGGTATAAGTAACTAGGCATCTTATTGAAGATTACCTTGTAATAGAAAATCGTGGATTGATACTCACCCCTATTCGACATATTAAGCCAGACCGTCCACTTGAGCATGTATGATATTCTATTGAAGTTCCGTATTCCATAAATGAACCGTAAGCAAGTCACACAGTCAATACAATAGTGATATACGTTGACACAAAAATTAAATCTTGATAAAACCAAAGATTCACACAATGCCTTTCTCAACATGGTATCCAAACAATCTTTGTTACTATATAAAACCTTTAAATTGGCATAGCCCGATCTGATTAAATTAGAAATGTGCTTTTTGAAACGAAGATTAGTATCCAGTTGAAGACCCCAATCTCGTCCGCAATCTGAGATCGGTACAATATCTCCATTAATTCTGACTTCGATACTGTCGATTACTGCACCTCTCGTCAGTCCGACCGAAAACCAGGACAATACTTGTTTTAGCATTAATGTTCAAACAATGTTTAGAAGACTCGTCAATGAGAGGCTGAAGGTCGTTGTTTAATTTGAAGATAGCTACCTGCAATGTAGCTTATAATAATAATAATAATAATAATAATAATAATAATAATAATAATAATTCATGCCTTAGCATCCCCCAACAGCTTGCGCCAATTACAGGGGGCATCGGCTGGCCATGAGTTATTATTACGCCTGCGGCTGTAGACCGACTTAAGATGTTATCTTTCCGCATTTGCCGTGGAATTTGGGAAACTACAGAAAACCAAATTCAGAAAGATCGCACCGGATTCGATCCCGGTACCCCGAGACTGTGAAGCGAGCGCGCTAGCCACTGCGCTACACAGCCTCTCAGCCTATGTTAGGCTGTCGATCCATTTTTACAAACAAGTACTTAAAAAAAATTGATTTTCTTGTTTAAACGTAGTAGAAACACAAAAGAGGTAAAAATAGGTAAAAATATTTAACAAAATATGTATTTACTTATTCCGCTGTATCTACAATATGGCGTCGCTAAAATACCAAATTTTCGCAGTGTAAACATGACCGGTAACAAACCAATCGTAAACTACTATTTTGGCGGGCTATATTAAATTCACTCCCCTTATTAGAAAACAGATTATAGCAAGCGTTGTTATTGCTTATGCATTAAAACGTAAAATTTTCATAAAATGTATCTAAAGATACAATAAAGCAACATTTAAGATTTAGTTAGACATCTGGTACGTTCACAAAGACGTTCAGAATCATTCACATTGAGCACAGCAACTAGGTGGTGTACAGGGACACGGGCTCCTCCTACTTTAACCGCAGCAGGATAACACTGATACTGCTTCAAATTCCTGTATTGATAATTGCCTGGGCTGGACCGCAGATTGGTTCTAGTAAAGTTTAAGTTGTCCATGGCATACTGAACTCGGCCAGTCGTCTTCCAATCTGTTTTCTTAAATTCAATCACATGTATGTATGTAGAATACAAATACTTGATCATAGTTTTTTCGAATTTACCCTTTCTCCTCTGGCGTACCTTTCAGTATTTTGTGACGAACCATTACGGGTGATGGATTACTGTGTACATATGGTTGCTGCTTTTGGCATGGATTTTTTACTAGTACGGAAGCTGGTGAACAGGGCGTATAAAGCTGAGGTTCTTCGTTGACATGATGGATGCATGATGCCCATGGATCTGTCTCAGCTTTTTTACAGATGATTTTGAGCCGACTTTGAAAGCAATTGATTAAGCTATTCTTTCCACCAATACATCAAAATCAGCTATCAACCAAGTAAGATGCTTTCAAAACTAACTTTAAACCAGCCAAGCTAACTTGACAACTTCATTTAGATTGAACTTCAATTACAATCAAACTGCTTCCAGCATCAGTGTTTTCCTCAAAATTGTCCCATTCTAGGGAGCTGCCAGAAAATGTGGCAATCTACCAACATCATTGTTTGGAAATAATTTCATAGGTTCTTGCAGTTGATCCAATGATGCAACGATCCATATTCGGTAAATTTCTTTTACAGAACTATCTACCTATCAGTTCACACACGAATTAGCAGTTTTAGCAAGGAGTTACTGTGTGGGATCCTATATGGGATGAAGTTGCAACTTTTAACTTTTAGAAATATTGAATCTATTTTTAAATTTGGGTAACTAAAATATTATTGTTGCAAATGCAGATGTTGTAGGAAAATCTGTTCAAATTAACTTAGTAATTAATTAAATATAAATTAAAAATTAAAAATACAATTAGAGTAGAACATAATATTGGTATAACATCGCCAAACATTTTGACGTAGCCTTAATTAAAATTCTCCCTAAACGGTTTCCTAATATTTAAAACAAATACTTAAAAATATCCTCCAACAGTAAACGATGTAACCATAAAATAAGAATCGTTCTTTTACATGGGAGCGCCACTTTTTTTCTTCTTTTCTCATTAAAAACATTTATTAGTCCGAAAATCGGAAATCGTTTCGTCTGCTTCTTTTTCCTACTCTCTAATTTTTTGAAGTGAAATTCCCCTGCACCCTTTCATCATCTCGTTTATTCCACGCCTTCTTTTCCTTCACGGTCCACTTTTTGCGTACATTAGAATTATATTTCCTTAAATTTAATTTCTGTTAGAGTTAATTAAAGCCCTGGGAACGGCAGAAAATGGCACTCGGAATATGGATATTTAATTTGCAGTTCGGCTTCCTCCTTTATTCTTCTTGAGTATCTTCCTCTTTTATTGTAGCCCTTCCATTTGTCGTTAACCTGTTAATAGTTGAGTTAATAATTGAATTATTTAAAACTAAAATTCCAGTTTGAATTACTTTAAAAACACCAAGCTGTAGTGTATTCCTTTCATCCGAGCTTTGCACAGAGTAATTATAATTGAATACAGGGCATGTTACTACATTAAATGCACTTTATGAGGGTTGAGTTTATAAAATAGATTCTGGTTTAGTGTAGGAAAGCGAGCTGGAGCCATAAATATAATCGGTTAACCGCATGGAATTGGTTAAACGTGTTGCTGTCTGGCGTTCTATATAAACAACCTGTGGCTTTCCCATTGCGTTTATTGCACCAGACGTGGCTACTAGAACGCTCAAGTAAATTTTACTATAGTTGATTTCATTAGATGTAGTTATCCGTGTATTCCATGTGTGTTTGTAACTATAGGGTTTGTATATGTAAATTGGACAAACCAACCACATTCTATGATGAGAGTATGTTTGAAATCTAGTCTAGTATGTAGCAAGATTTCAGGAATTTTAGTTTTATCTCCATTCCACCAATCACATTATTGCAACGGTTGATTTCTCGCGAAATAAAATGCATTCCACGAAGTTTTCTCTGTTTGCTACCTTCACCATAACATGACCCATTATTATTTGAAGAGATTTGTAGTCTTCGGCGCTAAGCAGGTGCAGTAGCTGTAACATCAAGTTCTTGACTCAGTTATCGAGAAATTTTGACAACTACATTATAATAAATTTAAGTCACTTACCCTCCACCTATTAACTGGTGGTTCCTTGCCTATAATGCAAGGTAATTAAGCTTTTGTTTTTATCTCATCTTTCATCTGTAAGTTTAGCCAAACAAGTAATAAGACTGAGTAGAATTGTTAAATGAAAATTGGGAAATCGTATCCCGTAATTGTTAAAATTTTAACGTCACCACCTTTGAAGTTATGCTTTAGGATCTACAAGTTGGTTAAATTGGCAAAAGTTTTGCAGTAAACCACCACCTCAACGAAGCTGTGTGACTAATTCAACCTATTGATCAGGAAAACCTAACCTTTTGAATGATGAAGAAATTTTCGAAGACCTCAAATCATGCAGGACGATATTTTGGATGAACAAGAAAGAGGAGCACTGAGTTATTAGCATTAACCTAAACCAGAGCGTGTACAGCACAAATTGCAATTGGCTTTGGATATCGTCGTAGTTTCTTTGTGCGACAGCTGCCAAATACATGGGAAAATCAAAATCATTTATGCCTAAAAGGGTTCAGCAATATAAAAATGTTAAGAATGTGGATGACTTGCCAGAACGTGCTTCGATAAGCAAAGCGTGGGGCCCATACGATAATTCAAGCCCATCTCCATGCGTAGAATGTCAAATATTTAAGCACAATGAAGAAACCATTGTTAAGCGAACAACATGTCGTAAAAAGACTCGCTTGGGCGTAAGAGAATTAGGACCGAGATTGGAACAGCGTAATCTTTATGGATGAACCTTTTGTTTGGGGATATACTACCATCCGACGTTCCTCCTTAACCTCTTCCAATAGGCTGATCCAACGGACTGTTAAACATTCAGTAAAGCTTCATCTTCAGGGCTGCTTTTCGGAACAGGATTTCGGAGCATTGAATTTGTTTACTTACAATTTAAATGCTCTAAAAATGTTTGAAATTTTTAATAGGAAGCACCTGTTGTTGACTTCTGAACGATGGCTCATAAGCAGAAACGAGGACTATCACATACAAGAAGACGACGACCGAGTGGAAAAGGAAGTTTGATTGGCAAAAAATCGGGGAAAAAAGGGAGAGAGTGTTCACTTTCGTCTCATTTGGAGGTCTTTACCGAAGGAATACGCTATTCATCTAGGTATCAAAATATCTGGTAATTGATACTAGTTATGGCATCAAATTCTGGGTGATAGCAAGAAGACTCCAGAGGTGTGAACTCCACAAACTCTAACATACATAAAATTGATAAACAACGACACCAATGGATGGATACTAAGGCAATCACTTCTAACATCACGAATACTACGTTGCTTGTCACCTTTAAAAGCCTACTCTAAAGCTTTAAATAAACGCAGCAAAAACGAAGATCTTGGTCACATGCAATGCTGCGACAGCGAGGTTAAAACCGGCAAGAAGCTACTGGAAGCCTGGAACAGGGAAAATTTACTAATAACGACTGCTAGCCCCAAACATAAAGCGTAGGCTGAAGCTCTCCGAATATAGACAGCAAAAGAGAAGATCTTGGTCATTCAATGCTGGAAAGTGGGGTAAAACCAGGCAAGAAGCTACTGGGAGGCTGGAATAGAAAAACTTAACTAATAATAGCTCCTATGAAGCAGAGGAAGCATCATTAAAGCAGCCCAGACAACCACTTCTGATATTATATACACTTATCAAGTTGTGAAACGTGAAGCTTGGGTGGAAGCACTAGATAAAATAAGCAAACTCTGAAAAAGCGAAGCAAATATGTATAGACAAGAATCTTTGAGGAGTTTGGGACAAGAAACCTAGGCAGCAAGCAACTCGCAATTCTGCTGACCAACGTACACAAATATAAGTATGACCGCTAGATGGAGATGCCCAGAACAATCACGCAAATTCCAATCAACCCAAATTTTGACGTCTATAAAAAAAGAAGCAAGTTTGGGTTACTGCCAAACGACCATGTCACTACTGTGGTTGTGGTTCAAAATTGAGGAAACAAGAATGTTACCATAATTTTCTCTGAACAGTCCTGAAAACCTGAAACCTCGATAAGCCAAAAACAAGCATTGGTTGCTCAGATTGCAAAAAGTATGTTAACAGTTTTAACAAGGTTTACAGGCAATCGGCATACCCAATTCTCCGCAGAGCCCAAATCGGAGAATTGGGTGCGTTGGTCGGCAAATTTGCTTAGGATGACGGATAGGTCTGCTCACAGAAAGGAATTTTTTTGGTCATCAGAGAAGACCTACCCATCTTCCCAAGCAAATTCGCTGACCTTGAATTGTCTAAAATCTATGAAGAAATCGAGAGAGTTGCCCAAGAAAATTCTGAATGAATATTCCCAAGCCATCCTACTAGGAGTTAGTTACGACATCTGCCAGATTAAAGCTGATCCCACCAAAGAAATTTA
>ML218995.1:8935-25214 GCA_004785975.1 Popillia japonica | reverse complement strand
ATCTGAAATCAAATAATGTTAATAGGAAAAAAGGTTATATTAGTGAAAACTAACCACAAAAAAATTATTAAATTAAGGGAAATTGATTTTTTTCATGTCTTCAAGTTGTCAATATCAAAATTGTTTTCCATTTTCACCCATAGAAATCATCGATTAGATATCAATTTTTGAGAAAAATTTGAATAACTAGAGAGAGCATAGAGAGAGTATGTTTTGGATCGTCAACGAGTTAACGAGTTCTGTATTGTCTTCTTCGAAAAACGACGCCGACGGCTTGTATCTAAAATTATTTTATTGAATTGATTATTAATCCTTAATTTATTTTTCCAAGCACCAGAACTGACCAAATCTTCACCCATCTATCCAGATTTACCCTTTTCCGAGGCCGTAATTCCAGATAAAGTTTGATCCTAGGAATAAGGTTAGAATTTCCGATCCATTTTATTGTTGTATTTTGATCAATTCCGTTGTTTCACTAATTTAATTATTATAACAATCCATTTGAGATATTAACTATAAACTACGTAGAAAATAGTACTATATTTAATTATTTCAATTTATCGAAAACCGACGCCAAGCAATTAATTTTAATTTGACCTTGAATTTATATTTTAATTAAACCAATAGTTAGGCCGATAAAGTAGTTTTCTGTTTTTAAGATTAAAGTTTATTCATGTCACAATAGAGGGCGCAAATAATAACTTTATTAAATAAATAAATATTGTTTATTTGTTGTTACAATTTGTTTCTATGTTAATTGAACAGATTTTGGTTATTTATCGAAATCTATTATTTGTTTGTTATATTATTTACATGTGTTATTATTATAATAAAAAAATTGTGTATAATTTAAAATTGTGTATTATTGAGAGGAGTGAATTGATGTTGGTTAATTTATTTAATATTAGTCATTATTTAGAATATCTCGTGAACACCCCTGCGATTAAGAGAGCTCACGGGACCAAAATTTTAAACCTGAGATTTTTTTTCAATCAGTACTTCATAAAAATATCAGTAGAACTTCACCAACGGGGCATCAAGTTATTGTTGAAGCCCTCAACGTGTGGGTCTACGATTATATATAAGGGTTGCTTTGATTGTCACGACCAATTAGCACGTCATCATTATTTGATAAACTGTTCCTCGTAGTAGGCCGAACTTTGGGAACAATGTACAGGAAATTTGGAAGAAAATTGTGGAGAAACTTCCTCGCTGTGGTAGTCTAGCAAATCAAACGAATCACAATAATTTAATAAATTTTGCATCGTAGAATAGATTTTTTATTATACATTATACGAGGCATCAAGCAATTTAAAATAAATTAGAAAATGTCATATTTTTGCAGAATAGAATGAGGCCAAAATCTAAATATTTGAAGACAAGTCTTCAAGATTGATTTTCAAGCATAAAGCCAAATATCAACGAGATAGTGTAGTTCTCTAATTTTTCATGGAAAAAAAATATTTGGAACAAAATTGAAGAACTGGCAACATTTTCATTTCTAAACAAAAGAGACTAAGTGAGAGTAATGGTTTTTTTCCTTTAATTTCTAATTTTGCTTATAATTAATTAGTTTGCTACATTTATTTTAGTTAATTCAATAAAAACCGAGAAGATTTAGATTAAATATTCAATTAAGTACACAGGAATGCAAATCTGTGGCTTTAACCATCCCAAATAGTGAGCATAAAGTACCAACTAGGATGCAACATAGTCTTAGCTTCTACTAGGAGTGTTTCCCAGATTCTGACTACGTCATAGAAGTGTGAGTCATAAAGTTTTGGGCTCTAACGTATTTGACACTTCGAGTTACTCTAACAATCTGATCTTTTAGTCAGAAGGTTGTGGCCTCTATCAGTGGTTGACACGTCGTCTTATTGTGACCTTCGGACTTCCCTCATGTCACCTAGAAGCTAAAGTTTTCCTGCATTTCTAGCTTCCCTTCCAGCCTAAGAGCCTTAATAAATTGTGAGGATTTCAGAGAAGATATTTCTTCTTCGTCTTTCTCGTCTGTGCCGAGGTGGTTGCCACGGGTTTCTGTGATTCCAGTTTAGCTTGATTTCAGTGATTGGAAACTTGTGAGGAGAGGTAGTCAGTTGCTAATTAGTTCTAGCATGGCCTTTGCCTCTTCGCCAGTGGAATTTTTAAGGAATACCTTGAAATATGTCAAACTTGAAAGGGGAAAGGCATCACCTTGGGGGAGAATCTTCCAAGTTTGACATATTTTAAGTCAAACTTGGAAGATTCTCCCCCAATGTGATGCCTTTAGCTGTGAAAAAGGTAAAAATTAGCTTGAGTGAAACATGCAGAATAGGTTGCGTGACACCTACTGCTATAGAAATCCTTTGAAGAGGCCCCAACTTACGCAGAAGAGCCTATGAACATATCTAGAAGCTGGAACAAGCCTATGACGTTCCTCACTCAATATTTGGCCAAAAAAGCGGGTCAAAGAGACTGGAATCCAGACGTCCCACTAAAAGAGAATCCAACCAACGGTGATTTTAGTGACTGGAAAATCTAGAGAATGCTTAACCATATCTGAACTGGTGTAGCCTCAGTACAATCCAACTTAATCAAATGGGGTCTGCTGGTTTAATATCTTGCTGTTTCCACAGATGTACCCTCGACAAACTATGGCTAGCTTAACAGGGAGCATTGGATGTAGCCCAATATTGGGCTAACAAAGTAAATATCAAGTAAGCTACCCTTTCGTGTCTTTAAGTTCCTTTTGGTAGGTATTATAAGAATATCTTTCCAGAAAGAAATCTGTTAGAGTTTTTTGTATGCAATGGCTAATCCCGATTTAGGGAATATGTATTGGTAGAGATTGCCAACTTTGTTTTAAGTATGTAGATATATATAGAGTGAAGTTGTAGTTGCTGTTATTGTGTGTCTGTGTACATTTAATTAAAAAGGATTAAAATAGTAGTTAAACACTAACAACCGTTTTTAGTTTATTTCTAAATAAATCCCTGCGACCGATAGTAATAAAAAACTATAGGTTATGGGCCCAGGGTCACGCATAAAATAAAAAACGGGTAAAAGTAAAAAAGTAAGGTTAAGTGTGAAAAAAAAAAAATTAGGCGCGTAAAATTTACGAAGAACGAAAATGAATAGTGAAAACAATAGTGTAGTCTTAAAACTTACCGGAGCTGATAATTGGCAGGTATGGAAATTTCAAACTACTATAATATTAAAAGGGCGACGTCTATTTGGCATCGTAGAAGGAACAGAAGTAAAACCTACAACAGGGGACACAGAAATTGCGAAATGGGTGAAAGAAGATGGAAAAGCTCAAGAGCTAATTGTAACAAGAATGGATCCAGGTCCTTTAACTCATATTCTGTCTTGTGAGACGTCTAAAGAAATGTGGATTAAATTAAAAACAATTTATGATAAAGAGTCAGTTGTAAGTGTACATCTTCTACAACAGCGTTTTTTCTCGTTAGTTTTTGACACATCTGTAGCCACATACATATATCTCTAAAATAGAGGAAATTAAAAATAAATTAAAAACTGCAGGTGAAACACTGTCCGATAAGATGATTATAACAAAAATATTAATGACTCTTCCCGAACAATACAAACATTTCAGGTCAGCTTGGGAATCAGTGCCTACTGAAAACCAATCACTTGAAGAACTTACCTCCAGATTACTATTAGAAGAGGAAAGAACAAGATCTGTCGAAGAACCAAATGCTTTAGCATCTAAGAGCTTCGACAAATCAAGGTTGTGTTGTTACGAGTGCAAGAAAATGGGCCATACAGCTAAAAATTGTTACTTTAGAAATAAAACTGGGTATAAACCAAAAACTGACTATACACATAATAGTAAATATTCAAAGGCAAACTCAAAATACTGCAATTACTGTAAGAAAACAGGACACAATATTCAACAGTGCTGGTTTAGAAAAGGTAAAGAAAATAATAAAATAAGCGAAAAAAAGGAAAAAGAAAGTGAAGATGAAAATGCTTTCATGAGTTACGAAGACAGCTTTAAAACTGATGACTGGTGTTTAGATTCAGGTGCCTCAGAACATATGTGTTGGAATAAAGATTTGTTTGAGAGCATGCATAAAATAAAAATGAGGAAAATGGTGGAGGTAGGAAATGGACAAAAACTAGAAGTAAAAGGAGTAGGAAAAATAAGTTTATGGGCATGCAATGGTAAAAAATTAATAAAAACTACACTCTCAGAAGTATTATATGTGCCTGATTTAAAGTTCAACCTTTTTTCTGCAGGCTCAGCTTTAGATAAAGGATATTTCTTGTTGTCAGATAAGAAAAAATGTGAATTTACCGACAGTAACGGAAAAGTGAGAGCAAAAGCAATTAGAGATAAAAAATTGTACAAAATGTGCTTTTCAAAAGAGTACAGTAAAGATTATGCAGCGAGAATGTGTATCCATGAAGAGGACAATAATGAGGATATTGAATTGGATGAAGAAATAGATACAAAATGTATGAAGGTAAAAGCAATTGGGAGTCTCCAAGAATGGCATTGTAAGTTAGCACATCAAAATATAAAGTATGTCAGAGATTTTTTAAAGCAAAATAATATAGAATATTTAGACACAAAGGACGATTTTGTCTGCGAGCAATGTCTAGCTGGTAAACAACACCGTATTCCATTTGAAATGAGTAAATCACGAGCCACAGTCCCATTAGAACTTGTTCATGCTGATGTATGTGGTCCCATGGAAACAACATCATTGGGAGGATCTCGGTATTTTTTGCTTTTTAAAGACGACTTTTCAGCACACAGAAAGATTTATTTTATGAAACAGAAAAGCGAAGTAAAAAAGAATTTAGAAAAGTATATTTCCCTGTCTGAGCGAGAAACTGGTCATAAAATGAAAACTCTAAGAACAGATAATGGTCTAGAATTTTTAAATGCAGATATAAAAGAAATCTTAGAAAGTAGAGGAATCAAACACCAAAGAACAGTGATGTATACGCCAGAACAAAACGGGCGAGCTGAAAGAGAAAACAGAACACTAGTAGAAGCAGCAAGAAGTTTATTAAATGGAAAAGAAAAATTTAGTAAAGCATTTTGGGCTGAAGCAATAAATACTGTAGCATTTACACTAAATAGAACAGGTCCTAGCCCTCATAAAACCAAACCTCCACATGAATTATGGTATAAAAAAGAAGCAGATAGACAGATGTTTAAAATTTTTGGCACTAAGGTATCAGTACATGTACCAAAAGAAAAAAGATTGAAATGGGATCAGAAAAATAAAATAGGTTTTTTTGTGGGTTATGGAGAAGATATTAAAGGATACAGAATATACTTTCCAGAGAAACAGAAAGTGGAAGTACATAGAGACATAATATTTTTACCAGATAGGGATCAAATAACAGTTAAATCAGATGAAATGGTGATGTTAGACGATAACGATAAAAATGAAGAGCTGAAAATGCAAAACGACCAAGAAAATGAAACTGTTAGTAACTTAGAAAGTGACGAGAGTTCAATAGAGAGCTCACAGTATAATGACAGTGACATATCCTTGGATTCAGAGGTAAATGAAGAAATTGTGAACACAAGGTACAACTTACGTAGAGAAAGGAAGCGAAACACGAAGTATGATGACTATGAAATGGATGTGGACAATGTGTTAATGATTAAAAGCGACGACGATGATGAACCGTTATGTTACGATGATGCTGCATCAAGTAGTGACTGGAAGCAATGGAAAAAGGCTATGGAAGAAGAAATTAGTGCATTAAATGAAAATGATACATGGTTTTGTGTGCAAAAAGGTGAAGTGAACAAAAAGCCAATCGAGTGTAAGTGGGTGTTTAAGAAGAAAAAGGACGAAGATGGTGTGGTAACCAAGTATAAAGCGAGACTAGTAGCCAGAGGTTTTCAGCAAACTCAAATATATAACTCTGATATTTATAGTCCTGTGGCAAAATTGCCATCTGTAAGGTTTTTTCTAGCTTTATGTAATAATTTTAAGTATAAAATTCATCAACTTGATGTATGTAGTGCATTTTCATTTCCCTTATGTATGCTATGTTATGTTCTCGACCTGACCTGTGTATTTCAATAAGTATATTAAGTAGATATCAATCTAAAGCAAGTCTACAGTTGTGGCAAGCAATCAAAAGAGTCTTGAGATATGTTAAAGGTACTTTAGAATTATCTTTAGTGTGTCGTAAAAGTACTTTTGAAAACCTCATTGAGGGATATGTCGATTCAGACTGGGCTGGAGATAGAGTAGACAGAAGATCTACTTCAGGTTATTTCTTTAAAGTGTTTGGCTGTCCTATTAGTTGGTGTTCAAAGAAACAAGCATCGGTCGCTCTATCTTCAACCGAGGCGGAATATATAGCATTGAGTCTAGCTGTAAGTGAATCTTGCTGGCTAAGAAACTTGATATTTGATTTTAAAATAATGGAAACTGATATCAGTATTGTTATTTTTGAAGATAATCAATCAGCTATTAAAGTTTGCAAAAATCCAGAATACCATAAAAGACTGAAGCATATCGATATCAGATTTCATTTTATTCGAGAGAAAGTTAAAGATAAGGTAATTACATTAAAATATATCCCAACTAAATTGCAAATTGCTGATTTCTTCACAAAACCTTTACCTTTAACTTCTTTCCACCAATTTTGTAAAAAATGTGAATTAGCTTGATAATTCTTTTATTTCCATCAAGAAAATATGGGATGTACCATTGTGGGGGGGTGTTAGAGTTTTTTGTATGCAATGGCTAATCCCGATTTAGGGAATATGTATTGGTAGAGATTGCCAACTTTGTTTTAAGTATGTAGATATATATAGAGTGAAGTTGTAGTTGCTGTTATTGTGTGTCTGTGTACATTTAATTAAAAAGGATTAAAATAGTAGTTAAACACTAACAACCGTTTTTAGTTTATTTCTAAATAAATCCCTGCGACCGATAGTAATAAAAAACTATAAAATCATATTCTCTCTTGGCAATATTACCTGCACATCGGCATTAAGAGTAACGTCTATTCCCAACTAATTCTTCTTATTTTATTCTACAATCCAGAAGACAAGTTCCATCGAAGAAAAATATGACAATTACGTATGACATATAATTATGTTAATATGCTGAGAGCACAGACTAGTTATGCTAATCACGGGAACATTTTTAACACTACTAAAGTGTTAGAACACCACACCATATTAAACCGTGTTATACACCATAATACCATTTCTTAGACGCAACATATGTAGAGGAACTACGCTGCGTTATACATATACGTACAATGTACACGTTGGAAGATGTTGAAGACATTAAGAATTCGCGATACGCCGGCTAGTGGAACCTTAGATAAGGCCGGAGCTAATTAGCGCGTACCATAAAATCGCAAATTATTATCCGTAATCATCAGAAGCGGTCCGAAAATTTTCCTACAGTAAGGATGTCCTCGACCGGGTGAGAGCGGCTGAACATAAAGTAGAGGAACGGACGTAATCGCGTCGGGTATCGCGTATCTCACTGTATTATGCACGTAACGTCGATTAACTTCAACAATTATGAGTTTTAAATTGTGCAAATTGCACTACGCGCAAAGTCGTAGACGTTAACGACATCTATATGCATAATAACGCGTGTTCTGCGTCCGTGTTGTGTGGTGTAAGACAACGCGAAATGGGAGATTGTAAAAAAAGTGTAAAATCGTTGCACAACATTATGTAGATTTAGTTATTATGGATGCCACGATTGAAGGATTCCTGGCGGCGAAGACATTTTAAGTAAATATGTTCATCATCTGGTGTTCGTGGAGAAGAATTAGAAAAGATTCTTGTAACGGAAGAGAGTCTGTAACTATCTTGGCTGTCTGATTTAAAAAGATGTCTTGTAATCTGGTTTTCACTTTTGGGGAAATCTATTGACACATCATTTAATTGGTGATAAAAAAATATTTTCACGAAATGGAATTGGCAGAATGAAATAATAAACTCTTAAAAGAAAAGGATCAAGTTGGTGTCCGTTCTTTTCCTGACTGGAAGCAGACTCCGGCAAGCCAAAATCTTAAAAGGTTGACTTGTCAAATAAGCTTCAACAACTAGATGCGACTGGTTGTGTGGAACCAGTAACCACTTATTGTGGAAACGGGCTACGTAACTCATTATGATTTTTGATACAAAATTATCCTTTTTTGCATCAAGTTAACAGAGTATAGCAGTAAGTTAGCCTTGTCCGATGGTCCAGTGGCTCTTCTTGCGTTTCATGTGGATATTTTGTCCCTCAGAAACGCAGATTTTGTTTGTTAACATAACCATTTAAGTGAAAATGGTCTTCGTCGCTCATTATGATTTTCGATCCTCTTCTTGCATCAAGTTCAACAGAGTATGGCAATAAGTTAACCTTGTCCGATGGTCAGCAGGCAGCAATTTTTTAACAGTTAAAATCTTTCACCAAAATACGTTGCAACGAACGTCTGCTGATGCCTAATTGTGTGTATCGTCGTCTTGTTGTTGTAGATTCTCTTATGACGATGACGTCGTTGGCAATAGGCTGAAAATTTGTCAAATAAGCAGCAATAATAATTCCACGTTCTTGAGGTGTATCGCTCCATGGCTTGTTGACAACTAATTCTCTATAAGTATATATACATCATAGATCGGCAACTCTCGTTAAATTTTTCGGAACAAATCAGCGCCAGCGCAAGTGTAGTTTAGAAATAACATTCACACGCGGGCTTTTTAAAAATTTTAAACGAAGATAGGATTCTACAGATATTTGTAGCGCCCGTAAAATTATCTGTAAATTTGTAAGCATATTATTATATATGGCTACAGATTTACAGAGAACTTTACATTACGCTACAAACATGCAAAGTGTTCAATTAATATTTTCATAATGAACTGTCAACTAGATTGACAAGCCGATGATTGCTATTATCTATTATCTACCAAAGATTGAATGATAATGGCAATTCACCGTATTGTCGATACAATTCTTCCAAACAAATTCAAGCTCGTATAGCGAAGGAAGAGTCCAATAGTTTGCATATCTGTTTACTACGCCATCGTTCTCACATATCATTGAACATATTGAACTTTAATTTATAACACACTAGCAATGTTGTTGGAACACTAGTCAGTCATTGAAAAACTGCTGAAGCGGATATCACGGAATCTGTAGTTCCAATTCACTTTGGTTACATCCATGTTGTAGACTTTCAGTCCCTACTCTCTTAAACCAACAGTTATAAAGCTTTAACAGCAAACTTAATTCTTCTACAAAACAAGTTTTTTTCTATAAGATTAATAACGCTGTCATTTCGTATTTTATGTTTTATCAACGCGTTTTGACATGCAAACGTCAAAACTGTTTGTCAATACATTCTATGAAAACAAATGTGAAATTAGGTTCATAGCTGGTGTCGTTAAAGCAAGTGTAGTTTGGAACTATTAAAAATGTTGACCTTGAGTATATTAGTGAACCGCCCGTGATCATAAATGTCAAACCACACTGACATTTGACGCCATTTGCAAATTGGTAATCAATTCACATAGATAGTCACTTCACATAGTCACTAGATATATAAAGTAGCGCAATTGGCCGCCATATTGCGTCCGCGCCAAGTTAATTGTTTTTTTCATAAACTGACGTTTAGGTACATTAGATTCTCTGGAATTGTATTTGATACTATCTTGAATTGTATTTTTAAACTTTAATTCTCGATTGCAAAAATGGTATTTTGCAATCTATATAGATTCAAAAATAACTTTTAACGTATTCAAAAAAGATTATTTTCTGTACTCATCAAGAAAACAAGAAATGTTCATAAGAAAGACTTCATTAACTTTATCAATAATCTTATAATAATGCAATACAATAAAATACATATACATTTAATAAATTTGACCATAGAAAATAGCAAAGGTAGTAAATATTTAAATTTTTTGTTTCAAAATATTTCATCTCTGGTTTGTTAATTGCATGTTTCACTGCAACACTGCGACTACTGTCGCTGTCCCCACCGTGTTTCTTAGACTTGTTACTTTCCTTTGATGAAAAGTACATTCTACATTTGACGAAAAATTTCAAACAACTCTTTAAAATATGGTGGCAGACTGGTATTGTTAAGGCACATTTTACATTCAAATTTCGCGCCTTTGCAGCGCCCTCTAAACAATAGATGTATTATATATAATAAAAATATATGTAAAAGAGTCGATTTTGTAAGATTTGTGGAAAAAGCTTGTCGCTGGTATTGGTGCGGAAATATATCTTTTATACAGTCCACTAAATTTTTTATTCGCGGAATTAACAGTTCCGAGTTGTTCACAACAGGTATATTACTAAATACGAGATCACTTTGTAGAAAAGTTTCTATTAGTTTGTCCTTTTTACATGAATTGTCAATTAACTTTTTTCCAAACGTCTATACATTAGTTCACAATAATGAAAATAATTATATAATTCCTCATTAGGAAAACAAGGCAACCATCCTTGTATTCTCGCAACTTTGAGAATAATGTTATGTGATTGTTCTCTGGATTTGTTTTTAAAGCTGAAAAGCAATGATCGCACACACTATATTGTTGTTTCATTTTATCTAACACAACTCCTAGTAAATAATATAAAACTGCTTTAGCTTTTCTACCGTCAGCAGGATTCGATTCAAATTGCTTTTCAGAAAAATGCATCTGCAATTAATCAAATAATTAACCTAAATTGTTTTTGTTTAATGAGAAATGAATATTATTTTACATATTCTGGAATTCTCAGTCAAAGTTTCTCTGCCTATAAGGCTCATCGAAGTCATATAAGTCATCCAAGGGATTGAAAAAAAGTCAATTTTTGGTAAAAATTTGAAAATCTGAAAAAGTTAGCTGTTTATATATTTTTGGCCAAAAGAAACCCTTTAGACCAAATCTGACCTTGAATCGTGTTCAGCATGGGCAATTACATATATATCCGAAATTTTAGCGAAATCGGAGAAGTCGAGATTTAAAACAAAAACGCAAGGCCACCCCCCTCTCCGCTCCCCCTCTTGCGTATTGAAAAAGAGTCAATTTTTGATAAAAATTTGAAAAAGTGCTATTTATATATTTTTGGCCAAAAGAAACCCTTTAGACCAGTATCGTATGCAGCATGGTCAATTACATATCGGAGAAGCCAAGATTAAAAAAAAACGCAACCCCCCCCCCCTCTGCGGGTGTTGAAAAAAGTCAATTTTTGGTAAAAATTTGAAAAACTGAAGAAACTTTAAATTTTAAATTAAATTAAATATGTAAATGTAAATAAGTATGTACTTGATTCCATTGTAATTCATCATTTAAATTTACCGCCAAATTAACTGTCAGGTTAATTTGCCTACTGTGATGCGGATTTTACAATTTACTCCTCTTAATAAAAAACAGAATATAGTATTCCTTAAAATTATTACATAATACATTCGACTATTCACTTCAACAATAAAAATTTATTGTTTTCCGCTTGAGTGTTCCGCATAATTTCCGTTATTAATATTTCCTCAGTATTAATTAACGAAAATTGTATAAAACAACACCTGCAACACATCAAGCATCTCCATTTTTCCAGTTTTTCGTATGTATATTACCGCAGCAGAAACTTATTGGCCGTAAATGCTTGGCGGCACTCGTAAATAATTTAAATGTTCCGAATCTACAGCTGCGAGAGGGTGCCCTATGTTAATTTGAACAACCCCAACAAAATTAGCCGGCACTCAATATAAGTTAGCTTAACCCAAAACTGAATCTGCATTTTCTTAGTTTATAACGTTCATTGTAAGCGTAATGAGATCTGAGGAGGAATTTATTCTGAATCTTATTTCTTGTTTCTGATACAGTCACTGACACAAGAATCAATCGTTTGAAACGGTTCGAGATTCCAATTTGTGATACCGTGATAACATATCTGCGAGCGACAAAGCATTAGGGCATTATTTATTAGCCGTGACTAAAGTGCTATTCGTACGTTCAATTTAAAATGAATTACGGTTCTTGCGGACGGTGGATGAGTGCCGTAGTCTCTCCCCCTCTATGTTGTCGTAGTACGAATTAAGCGCACCCCAGGAGCATACAGGGTATAATTTGCGCGAATAATAAGTGTGACAGTTGTGCAAGCAAGACATAATAATTATTCCGCTTGCACTGATCCACTAATTTAATTTGAAATAAATTTGTGTCAGGGGGGGTTTTCCGTAGGTTCCAAGACGATTTGCATTTGTTATAGTTTATGTTTTAAGTTTTGTTCGTTATTATCCTTATTTTTTTTTTATTTAAGTAAAGTACTGCTTTGATTAATGTAATTTTTTGCAGGTAGGAACCTTGTTGGTTCTCATACAGGTATTATTGTGTTATGCATGTACAAGGACAAGGTTAACTTACTGCCATACTCTGTTGAACTTGATGCAAGAAGAGGATCAAAAATCATAATGAGCGACGAAGACCATTTTCACTTAAACGGTTATGTTAACAAACAAAATCTGCGTTCCTGAGGCACAAACAATCCACATAAAATGCAAGAAGAGCCACTGTATCCATCCCTTCGAAGTGACTGTTTGGTGCGGAATTTGCAGTGAAGAAGTGGTTAGTCCTTATTTTTCTGAAAACGTCGATTGCACTAGCGTAACCCTAAATGGTGGGAGTTATAGGCGGATTCTAAACGAGTTTCTTTTGCCGCAAATTTCCGCATTGGGTGTCGGTTATTGTTGGTTTCAACAGGACGGAGCAACCGCTTACACAGCTCGAACAGCTATGCAGATTTTGAGACACCAATTTTCAGGTCGAGTAACAGCACTAGACTTTTCCCTTTGGGGCTCGCTAAATCTCGTGTTTACGAACCACGAATTTTCTTTTAAAAGCTAACATTGATGGAAAAATCGCCCAATTTAGACCCAGATGTTTTGCGAGCAACAATTCAAAATGCTGTAAGACGAGCACAATTATGCATCAACTCGAGATGTGGCCATTTGAGCGATATAATTTGTTCCAATTAATGTCATCAATTTTACACTTTTAAATAAACTTTATCCGACGAAGCTGGATCAAATTCTTTTCAGTCTTCACGTAAATATCCATGTTTCTTATGTTTAATGAGATGCACAGGTGCTTTAAAAAATGGTTGTTTCGGAAATATAAAAGTTTAGCTTAATACATTAATTGTCATGTCTATCTAAAAGGAAATTCGTAGAATATATTTAACACAAGTTTCTTGACCTCTGGAAGTTAATAACCAACATCATATTAAGTTGCCAAAATAGAACTTCCTACAATTTCATCTACTCATTCCAAGTTCTATGGCAATTTCTTTAACTCTTTCCTCAGTTTGACATTCACTTATTTCTTTTTGTGCTTTTTTGACACTAAATTTCCTTCCCTCAATTTCTGTGCCAACTTTAAAGTTGTCTATTATCTATTATTACTGTAGAGAGTTAAGCCTCAACTGCATAAAAGAAGAAATTTTGGCAACAACGTTTAAGCCTTCAATCTTTTCTATTCAATTGTGTTGTGAGTATTGCATTCTCTTTAAAAATATCTTCACCGTATAATGCCTAAACTGCTTTTTTTCCTCTAATCTCTTGCTTCGTTTCTGCACTATGAACGTAACCTTAACGAGATTATCTGCTATTTCGTTTTCTGTCACTCCCGTGTGTCCTAGAACCCACAGTAGAGCTACCTTGTTCGTTTTACCTAGCTGATTTAGTTTGCCTCGATACCTACACCAAAACTATCTTGGAGCTGATAATTAATATTTGACCTCAACACCCTGACAAGCATTATGATAATCTCTTGCTTTTTGCAGGGTTTTCGGTAGCTGTCGGTGTTCAACTGGACGCATCTTATATTAGCGTGAATTTTCGTCTGGAAGATCCTTGAGTACAACCCTAAGTTTTGAAATATCTAATTCTTGGTCCCTAGTTCGCTCTGCCGTTTTAGAGCCATCAGCGTACCATTTCATGGTTTTGCTATAGAGTTTCAGGATAGTGTCTTTCTTCCATTCGCTATCGGGGGTTGACTTCTCGGAGGATAGCCTAGGTTTTGTCACCTTCGTGAGGAGTATGCCTAACCAATCTTGCCCCAAACTTTTTGCGTGTGTCTTTTTTGACTATGATCTCCACCAAAATGTGGGAAGGATTAAGGTTTAGTACCGCTTCTACAGCTACTGTAGGACAGGTTGTCAGTGTTCCAGTCATGCATGCACATCTTTGGATTTTGGAGAGGTTAGCTCTTGAGATGGCCAGATTAGTTCTTTTGCTCCCAGCCATTGCTCCATAAGTGATCATTAAAACTTAATTTGTCCCAAAACTTGATGTCACATTATAGCAAAAAGTTGCCTGCTCCGTGGGTGACCGAGACGATCAAACAAATGCAGAAGCGTCGGAATAACGCCCTTCGAACCTATTAAAGATAACGCACCTCGTCTACATGGAACTACTACAAAAGGCTGCGCAATATTACCACAGCAGCAATTAAACGGGAACGGAAGTCGTACCTTGATTTTAAACTTTGGTAAATGCATTCTCATGGTGATCACTGGAAGGTCTTTTAAGAAAATGCAAACAAGGATATGCTTCTTTACCACTGCATTTACGGAATCCGGATGAAATTAATACTTCAAATAATAACTTCTCTTTCAAACCTATCGACGAAGATACAGTTTACAAACTTATATTCTCCATAAAAAGTAATGCCATGGGGAGCGGCGGCCTCGACGTTAAATATACTCAATTGTGTACTCTCCACATTGTTCCTTATGTCACCCACGTCATTAACTCTTGCCTGGAAACTAATTCGTTCCCAGCGTGCTGGAAAGAATCTTTTGTAATGCCTATTCCAAAAAAAGCTAATCCACAGCAATTCGCAGATCTTCGTCCTATTAACATTCTGCCCACACTATCCAAAATAGCTGAGAAAATCATTGAATCACAACTAAAAAAAGTGTTGAGGATCCAGCTATTTTACCATCCATAGAGGAAATTTAACGTTATTGTGTCTACTAGACTACACTAAAGCATTTGATACGATTAATCATCTTCTTATGAAAGTGATCTTGTCTTATATAGCTCTTAATGTATCTGCTGTGGATTTAATCTACAGTTATTTGTGTGGTAGAAGACAGTGTGTGGTGGTGGAAGGTCAGCGTTCTGAGTATGCTGATGTTAATTCTGGCGTGTCTCAAGGGTCCACACTGGGGCTCCTGCTTTCTTCAATTTACACTTCACAATTTCACAAACATTTGTCTTTTAACAAATGTCACTTTTATGCTGACGATGCTCAGTTGTATCGGCCTGAAAAAAATTATCTCAATTTCAAATCGACACTCTTTGCTTATTAATCCTTTGAAAACGGAACTCATCTTGTTCGGTCCTAAAAAGGCGAGACAAAATGCAAACAGATAGCCTTGAAGTATTGTGTGGGAAATTTGGGGGTATTGGTTGATCATGAATTAAAATTTAATAACCATGTTAATGCATGTATCCAGAGATCATAAATTAATATACACCAATAGATCGCTACTAAATGCTAAAGCAAAAAAAACTCTGTGAAAGTCTGGTCTTATCAAATACTAACAACTACTGTGGCTCCTTATATGGTTCTTTCATATTGTCTTGTTCAATTTGGAAACTGCAAAAGCTACAAAATTCGTGCATACGATTAATTTTCGGTATTAGGCGTGGAGCTCATGTCGCGCACAGGTTATCGGAATTGGGTTGGCTTAATATGCGAAGTCGAAGATATCTTCACTCGACTACGTTATTTTTTATCATTTCTACACACAAGCCGCCATACTTATATAATAAGATAACCTTCAGGACAGACGTGCACAGTTTAAATATTAGGTTCAAGGGCACACTAACCCCTCCTTCGCATTTCTCGCATTTTTTTAAAAAGGGATTTCGATATCAAATTTGCAATGTCATCAGTAATCTTTCTTATGACGTAAGGAATGTACGCTCTGTCTCCGCGTTCAGGAAAAAGCTTGCGGAGCACCTGCTCACGGGACGGATGTGATCTGTTGATAATCTTTATTAAGAGACTTTTAGGATTAGTCTTTGCAAACCTTGTGGGTTTGATAAAGTTGGTGAGTTATGCTTGTTTATGATTTTTATTTATTTATTTTATGTTGTTTGTTTTGCTCTCTTTAGTTGTAGGTTAGGTATAGGTAGGGTGGAAGAGCAAACATAATTCTTCAATTTTTGGTGATATTTGAACCCGATCATATTTTCCATCCGTACCGTATTCATCTACTTTTGTGTTGTTTACATGTTTGTTTAGAATTTTTTGTCAAGGTCGAAAATAAATTACTAC
>SMLS01070554.1:0-34768 GCA_004785975.1 Popillia japonica | reverse complement strand
TACATTTATTAACTCTGTTATTGGGAAATCAGATCAGCCGAAAATATAGAAATATAGAAAGAGTCCTAATATAACAACTTAAAATCGAGAAAAAGACTGTTGTTTCCTGAAACCTTACAAATATTTGACACATTATCTATTCACCAACAGCCGATCTACTTGTATCGCAGTTGCGGTTTCTAAAAATCTTCACATTATTCGATACACTTACTTTCGGTAATATCTAGTATATGTATTTTTATGACCTTTATGTACTTATCTTGTGTTGCTGATACTTTTTTCAATTTATTCCAGAGTCTTTAGAATTTATTAGATTTTCGTTACACAACTTCTTCAATGGAATAAAATTGACATTTAATTCGTGTTAATTAATAAACAACTAGCCATGCCTATCAACAAAATTATCTACAGACAAAGAAGTTCAGTGATATATAGGATTATGTTTACAATATCGTGGATATTTGAAGATATTTTTTTAAATGTAACTTTATAATCAAAAAATCCTTATGTCACTGTATTTTTTTGTCAAGCTCTAACAATTCTGTTCAAGGACTAGGGAAAACCATGCCAAAAAAAACATAGTCGAGGGCTTAATTTGATAAAATGCAGGCGTGATTAGGTGATTAAGTTATTGTAAATAATACTTAAATTTTCAATACCTGTTCTAAAATTAATCGCACCTTTTTTTAATGTACGTAGGTATATCAATCTCTTTTTATAACTATTTTCTTTTTTAAAAGCTTAACATTTTCAAAATCAAAGTTATGTCGTAATTCTTTAGAATGCTTCGACAAAGCAGTTTCTGCGGCTATGTTATGCGTTACAGTGTATTGATGATTATAAAGTCGTTTTTGTAAGTATTGTCTAGTGTGACCTACGTAACTGTCTTTGCATTCTAATTTATATGCAACATTACTTTGATTATCTTTTATAATCTTAGTTTTTAAATTTGTAAATACTATCTGTTATTGTTTGGTGTAAATGTACTTAATGTTTATGTCTGATTTTTCAAATTCGTATTTAATTTGGTCACTTCAGTCTTTGATGTATGGAATTGTGTGATATATTTTACTATTTTGTTTAGTGCCTGTGTTGTATATTTTATGTAAGTATTCGTTTTTTATTCATTTTTCATAAAATTCTTTGGGATAACTATTTTTGTCTAAAATTGACTAATTAACTTTGTTTAAATTCTCTTTCCTAAAATCAGGATGTGCTAATTTAATAGCTTGATCAACTAAACTATTAATTACGCTTTTTAAAAATTATGCATATACAGACATTTTAACAAAACTATTAGTTGACGACAAGAGTAAAAAATATATAGGTACCAGCTCTCAATGGTAGATGTGATGCATAAAACTATCTAAACCAAATGGTGTATACCCAATACTATGTTGTACATACACTACCAAAAAAGCTGCAAAAAATATGTTCATGGAAACCTGTTAAAACTGAGAGGATGTGGGTTTTAATGCCATCATAATCACTGATCACCTTTATTTTTACACTTTTAGATTTTTGAAATGTTACGCACATGTATTTTGGAAATATTTTCCTTCTGTCGCCATTTTTATTCATTTTGTGTGTTTGTTTCCAAGGAATTAGGTTTTCGTTATACTCCGAGTTTAATTTGATCTAAAGGTGGAAAAAAATATCTGGAAATAGATAAGTACAGAGGTCGATCATGAACTATGTTGATTATTTCGTAAATGGCCACTTGAAAATATACAGTTTGCACTGGATAATAGTTAGAACATATGAATGAATGTAGTTGATGTATCACATATTGTGAGAGAACATGCATTGTCTGTGTTTACAAAATACAAAGTTTACTCAAAGCTAAAGTATATTATGTATTTTAAACTAATGGCAACAGTCGTATAACACCCACCTACATCGATGTTCCTACGACCACTTTTAAATGCATTTTCGCAATAACAAACTACCTTCAAAGTAGGTACTAATTTACAAGATAATTTATTTGGTAAAACTTACCACTATTGTTAGTACCCAGAAAGCAATAATATAAAGAAATTCTTTTGTAAACATTAATAAGATTACTTATTTATCAATATTATGAAAGAGAAGCTTCTTACCTTATAGTCCAATATGCCACGCAATAACAATGCAGAAGTATTCAATAAAGCGGGTTCACACGGAAGAAAAACACGGGAAGCTAGCATAAATAACCTTTCATCGATCTTCGCAAAGGGCAACGATAGTAAAAGTTACAGAAATAAGTCAAGAAACGAACTTTACTTGAGAAAATGGTGTCTCAGTTTCTATTTTTAGGTGTCAGACTCTTTGCGAGGAGAACGACAAAGGGTTACTCTGTCTAGCGCAAATTCACTTTGTCACAGTTTTATTTGAGATAAATGTCTAAGAGTAACGCAGATCAATTGTGGGAATAATATTTATTTGCTTTAATACTGATAATAGTAATAATTATAATAATATGGCATACTATACGATACAATTGAGTGGGGGTTTGTTATCACATATATGTAATTCTCCGCACAAGAACCATTACCTCACGAAACACCATTTTCCCTAGCGTGCTGCGGCGCCACTACGCCTAAAAGTATTTTTATACAAACGTTAATTTTTATGTCGGAGAATGACAGATCTTTACCTTCCTTGATCGTAGTGAATACTATCTGAGTATAAATGCGTTCTATTTATTTTTAAATTGGTAGGTAGGTACTACATGAGAAATGAAATTCAAAGAGGTTTCTTTACAATAATGTGTACTGAGGAGGGTAATCTCCTTTGTTTTAAATATTATAACAAAGCTTTATTCAATTCAAGATAATTGCGTAACCCAAGGAGATACTTTGAAATTAACACGCTTTGAAGAAAACTTGTTTTCTCTTTACATATATCTTTACGTAAACGAATGTTATAAAATCTGTTACAATACTACCCACCACCATAAAAATAATAGTAGTAAACATTACACCTCTTAACACTTTTAAATTTTCTTAATTATAAATACGTACCTATTGTTATAAAAACGTTTCCACAGAAGAATAAATTCAAACGATCAAAGAAGAGAAACATCCGAACCATTTAAAAAACAACTAGCATCGCTAACGCCGACGTATTTATAGTTCCTTTTTATTAGAACAACAAGCACATAAACATAATGAAGAATAGGCATTAAAAAACAACAAAAAATAGGCATACTACTACTACTACTTAAGCTCAATAAATAGTATTAGCTAATAAAGCGGAGAAAATGTGACAGGTTTTCGTAATCCTACCTACCCAATCGTTTTGGTTGGTACGGTAAAGAGGAAGATGTTTCGAGTGTAGAGAATGCGCAAGTTTCACATTATTTGGCAGCAGCGGTTATGCTATTTTAGTAAAAAATAGGTATTTATTTAGATGCATGATTCTACTTAGAGAAAGGAGTAAATATTGAGAACTATAGTGTATTTAAACTTAACAAAATTGTCTATTTCATCAGAAAGAATCCTTAAGAAATATACAGGGTGTTTCCGATTAACTTGGCCAAACTGTGAAGGCGTATTCTACTTGCCAAAATAATAATAACAGTTCATCTATATGATCATCGCAATCGGTGCACCAAGATTCGAAGGATGGTCCATCTCCTGAAATCTCGTTCACAAAAAGGCAAAAGACAAACATTGTTATGTCAATGCTATCTCTAAGTGTCATACATACATGCCATATAGGAACAGAACACCTTTAAGTTTCTCATAATGCATAAATACACAAAAGTAGAAATGACAGATAACTATTTTACTTATGAACGTACAAACAGAAATTCCGAGAAAGCGGCCATGACATACGTATATAATGCGCAAAATTGTCCCGCGACAGTTACTTTTGCTATTCGTTGTTGCCTTGGAGAGACATGACTCTTCGCGAAGGTTTCCTTAGACTGAGAGGCTAACCGAACAATTTGTAATACTGTTATAGAAGAAGATATTCTTAGGATAGTTGATGATGAGCAAAGTACAAATACTAGACAAATTGCTGCTTATGTTGCTATATCATCTATAACTGTTTGTAACGCTTTTTTTGACTAATTATATTGTATCCGTTTTATGTGAAGACAGTACGCAACCTCTTTCAAATGACGATTTTCTTCTACGAATGCAATACTGCCCTTGGTTTTTAGAATAATCCAATGAGCCTGACTTTAATAGGAGCGTTCTTCTTAATGAATATATCTGCATAAAATAGCACATACTCGACATGAACAAAGATTTAGTACAACGTTTGGGCTGCCATAGTCGACATATATTTATTCGGGCCAGTATTTTTTCCATCAAGACAGTTTTTAGAGACAGAGATAGTAGTTAGCGTTGCTGGATGAACTACCATTGCAAATACGGTAAAATTAATAGTTTATGCAAGATGTTAAATACCTGTTGAAAATGCGCAACTTTTCAATTAATTAAATTAGTCCTCGAACTTGTTGCCGTGTAAAACAATTCTATTTGTTACGTTTTTGGTGGAGAATCATGGACAAGAGACTGATTTTCCAAAAAAAAAAAAACAAAATTGAATTCTATGAGATTATTTTTCAGCAGCCACCAACATTGAAATCAAATTAGAAAATTAAACACTCCACATTTACATGCATGGATATTTTCGGCCCAGAGTATTTTAAAATGATGAAAAATTACTTTCAATGGCAAAGATCAATAAAACCGTCTGGAAGTAGGTAATTTCAATGGTTTATGTGATAGTTCCTTAAGTTATTGCTAAGAGAACTTCAGCTCTGTTATTCATTTATGAATTAAGTATCTCCTTAATTTTTAAGGTCTAATACTCCGTTTTATTTGGCAAACAAAACGTCCCCAACAAGCTATCATTTATAATACTTGTGAAATTGATGACTTCAAGCATCAATTTCGTGTAGATTTCCTACTGGCCATGTAAATTATGAATTTTAAAATGGAAATATGTACCATATGAGCAAAAATTATTTAGATAAAAGGTTGCTTTGGAATTTTGAACGTATCGTGTGTCTTTAATCATCGTCAGTACTTGAAATTATATTGGTTATGTAAGCTAATCAGTTTGTCAAATTAGTCGTATACTTATGGCGGCGACCTTAGAGATATTTTAATTGTATTCGTTACCTATGGGTTTATTTTCAATTTATTACACCAGACATTGAAGATGGCCACCATTTTCATGCAAGCACAAATTTACACGATTTTTCATATTTTTAAACGTGTTCCCGAGCATTTGAGGCTTAGTATCGACACATTCTTCAATTATTCAGTTCGACAACTCAGGAAGTGTGTGCACTGGTCTTTTACAAATGATGTTCTTCAAATGTGAAAAAATGAAGTAATCTAGGGTAATGAAATGTTGTGATTTCGGAAGGAGTTCAAGTTCACAACTGATCAAAAAGTTGTCGTAAATAAGCTATGGATTGCGGAGTCGTGTGGAAATATCCCTGTTGCAACTCGTCTTCGTGAAGTGGGTTTATGAAGGGTTCTAAGATGTTGCATCCATACTTTTGGGCATTGATAGTTCCTTAAGATTAAGGATATCAAACGTCTGCGAAAAACACCAATCCACACCCCAGTTTTATGGAGATGCAAGGGAGACTTTCGAAATATATATCCTGCCAAATGGAACCACACCTCATCTGTAAAAATGTCATATCCAAGAGGTCATTGTTGTTCTATAAATGTTGGGCGAACCACTGATAATATGATATACGCCTGTTATGATCAAACGGTAGCAATTCACATGCCTGCTCCTTATAAGGAAATAAAACTATGCTCCTTCTTAGAATTGTTCTGCATTTATCACATTATACGTGAACTTGCTGTATGACTCTTGCAAAGATGTTGTTGCTTCGTTAATAATTTTTCGAACATTTTCAATAGTTTTCTCTGTACGGACTGTTGGCCTACCACCACCGTTCTTAGGTATGTGATACACTTCCTGTTTCACACAATCCCGACCCACATCAAAAAAGTCAGTTTCCAAGAACACGCTATCAGGAAACTGTTGTCGAAATTCAACCAGACAAGCTAGTATACTGTATCTCCATCCTCCATTTTCAAAATGTCCTTTACGAAAATAAGATTCAATGATGAATCGCTTATGTAATTCTGTAAATACCATGTTGAGTAAAGTGTTAAATCGAAACTGAAATTTAATTCCTGTTAGAAGTTTATAACAAGTTACCATATATCCGTCAAAAGAGTACATACAAGATTGTGTGTCCTATGTTTTTGAAACCGTAGTTACTATGTAGTATGTACATTATCAGTAAAATCATACATTTTACATCTGTCAAATAATGAAAATTTGGTTTATTTTGTATTTATTATTCCAATTTGAAAATTTCAAAAGCATTAATATTCAGTGTCTTCTCTACTGACTGACTGACTGATGTACTGCAGCGTCACATATTGTCAGTCCTCTATCCATAACATTGAATTTCACAACTATTAAGAAACATATACGGATCGATGTTTATAAAATATGAGTAAAACAAAATGACAACCATCAGCGCCACCTGTCCTTGAACCTGTAATTTGCAACTCCAGTACTCAATTTATAGGGTACGTTTCGACGCACAGGAAACGTTTAGACAATGACTACTCCACTTCCTTTCTAATCTACTGGTCCGAAAAGTTCGTAACGGACTTAGAATTGAAAGAGAGGACGGTATATTCTCGACGAGAACCTTTATAATCACTGTCGGTATACAGGGAACTCGAAATCATAGACGACAATAGCGACCTTCTAAACCGTTAGGTTTCTCATTTGTTATACACTCTAGAAATAATGCCTATATTCGCTACGATGTTATTAAGAAGAGTGGAATATACAAATATTTTCTTTTCACTTTTTATAAAATCTCTATTATTCCCGAAAATTGAAAACACTAACCCGATTTGTGCAGTGCATAAACTAGCTTAAAAATGACTGATGATACAAGTGTTGTAAGATCATAGTTCTTTTTTTGTACTCTAGCGCCGCAAATTGTCATACAATGTACAAAAGAGGCTAGTAGGTCACGAAAATCCACCTCCGGAAGTACAAAAATTTTAAATAGTCTATCGTGATCGGCAACTGTCGAATAATATGTTTATGTGGGCGACGTATATGTTTAGGGACGGATTCGTACGCCCGCTAATTATACGATATCGAGGGCATTTAAACGCATATATGAATTTTTTGTATATTCGTAATGGACCATATGGATTCAACCACCTGCCGAATTTTTCACATTTTTTCACGGTGATTGTAACGAATTCGGTTTATTCGGCATATCTTTCTGGTGAAAATGTTTTCGCTCGCTTCGGATACACGGCAATGTTGCGCTTCTTATCCGGAGAGTTAGACACGGTGGTTGTGAAACAGATTCACTAACAACTACGTGAAAGAAAAAAGTTTTTCATTTTAATATCATCTATGTCCGTTTTGCCTGTTATCTTTTTCGAAAGTGTAAAGTATTTGTATAAACCCAGATATAAAATGATTAAATTAGCAATTTATAAGTATTAATTAGGTTTAAAATCAGCCATTAAACATCGGAGTATATTTCATGCTATAAATATTGAGGTGTTCGTGTTTCTGTTTAAAATAATAATATGATCAGATCTACTTGAAGTATTCGTGCAGATTCGGTCTGAGTTTGAGCTTTCAGATGCATTGACAGGTCAGCAATGATTGCCGCGCAACCTAATGGCATTCGAAATTTATAATTACATATGTTAATGTCGGCCGTAAAACCTCACAGAATGGCCATCCATTCATCGCAAATACTGTTATTACCACGATCAAATGAGGGAATTGTTCGCCGAAAATTGGAGAAGAGACACGGGTCATAAAATAAATGCGCTTGAAAAAATTAATGACCATAAAATAGACAGTAATAAATAACACGAAGTAAAGCTTCAAAGAAAGGAAACGATGAACAGTATAACTTAACTTATATATTTCGATTTCGCGTACAGATGTAACAATACATCATTTTCGAGGAAATGTAAGATGCAGGCATAGGTAATTACTCTTTAATTACTGCAAAAAAAGATTATATGTGCGTGTGCATTGTGAAAATGCACATGCACATGAGATACATATATATATGTTGGTATATACCATATGAAAAAAAATTAGTTATACGTAAGCTAATCAGCCGGTCAAATAAATCGTGACAATACTTGTGTCGTGGAGCTTAGTTATTTTAAGTGTAATGTTTCGGGTTTACTACATGAGATGTCGAAAATGGCCACTATTTTCATGCAAACGCATATTTACAGGCCTTTTCGTATTTTTAAATGAGTTTTGAAGCGTTTCGGGCGTAATATTGGCACATTCTTTAATTATTCGGTTTCGTAACGCAGGAAGTGTGTGAACTGGTATTTTAAAAATGATGTTCTTCAAATGTGAAAAAACGAAGTAATCTTAAGTTATCTTAGATTGCAAAGTCGTGTTGTCTTGTTGGAAATATCCCTATTGCAGCTCGTCTTTGTGAAGTTGTTCATGAAGGGTACTAAGTTGTTTGGGTATCTGTGCGCATTGATGGTTTCTTCAAAGATTATGGGTATCAATCGTCTGCAAGAAACACCAATCCACGCCATTAGTAATAGTAAATTTCTAAGTGATTTTAAAACTTTGGAGATTGACAAAAACAAGTCGTTTTTAATAAACAGTAACATATTCGTCATTGTTTTCGTTAATGCGAAATTAATAATACGTATCCGATTGCCGTTATTTACTTGTAGTTCTTAGGTCTCTTGTTAAGTTGTTTTTGTAATATATTTAGTTCTATTATCGGCTTGATAATGACCGCATTGCTGTCAAAACGCGTTGGAAATTATCTAACTGTTTGGTGTCCTATGGGTGATAGTGAATTAGTGTTTTACTTCGGCACCAAGAGATCCAGTGAATATTTGTGTAATTTTGAGTTAGAAATTATTGACAATTAAATATACACACAAACATGTTATGTCTACAGAATGATTCTAGTCATTTTAAACATTTATTGTAATAATTGTCACTGATCGGATCACTTTCAATATTTTCGGACAAAAGCTACCAACTTGCAATAGGGGATCCTGTAATTTATTTATTTATTTATTTATTTGGTACTTACAGAAAAACTTCTAAATAGTACAGTCCTAATAACTTAAAACTAATTATTTATAGTGCAAGAGTAATTCAAAAAACTAATTCAAAAACTAAACAATTACAAATGCAAACAGAAATCACAATTCTGTTAGACTGCTTGCAATGTGATTTGTGAAGCAAGCGAAAGAAGTATAAAATATATCAATATCTTCCAATGAGTTGAGATAACGTAGCATTCTATGTAAGGGGTTATTTTGGCCGTAGAGTGTTCTATGAAAAGGAATGTGAAAAGTAGTCAAAGCACGGGAGTTGAATGCTGGTACTCGTAAATTTATAGTACCTACCAGTGGCGGAGAATCAATGTAATTGTGTAATAACCGGTAGCCAAATTTTAAACATAGTAGGCGTCTACGGGACTCAAGTGAATCAATACCCAAAAGATGAAGTCTTTCTGTGTATTCATAAAGATCTTTATTAATATGTAATTTATATAATATGAAGTTTACCATTTCTCTTTGAATACTTTCAATTCTGCTAATATGTGTAACATAGTATGGTGACCAAACTATGCAGCAGTACTCCAGGATAGATCTTACTAATGAATTGAATAGTGTTACAATTGCCATGATATTAGTGAAGTCTGCGCATGTCCTTTCGATAAAGCCACATAAACGTAAGGATCGGTTTGTAATTGCATCGATGTGGGGAGTGAAGGTTAGTAAATTATCGAAAACTACGCCTAAGTCAGTTATTTGTGTGACTCGTTGCAATGTGTTATTATTCAGTCGGTAGACAAAGACTAGCGGAGATAAACTTCTGGAGAAAGTTATTGTACGGCATTTTGAGTTATTTAATTGCGTGTTATTATTATTGCACCACTCAAGTAAATGGTTGAGGTCTCTTTGTAATAATATGGAATCAGATGCACTCGTTACACTCTTAAAAATTTTCAGGTCGTCTGCATAGGATAAATAGTTACAATATTCAAAGGATGAATAAAGATCATTTATGAAGAGTGCGAATAAGATGGGAGCTGTAGAGCCACACTCGGTTTCTTATGCTGAATTTATCCGATCAACTTGCAATTTTGTAGACATAAATGTTAACTGTAGTGTTTATTTTAATTCCCAATGGAAAAATTAGAAAAAATTAGAAAACTTAATGTTTTAGTACAAAATATATTTTTATGGCATGCACTTTCAAATAAATTTCAACAGACGTAACAGTCTTACAATTCCTAGGTATTGTAAGAACTGAATGAAGCTGACTACCGCATGCAATTTTATGTAATGATGCAAGATTTAATTAATTATAATCTACGAATCTTTTACAATATTTTTTTTGATGGCCATTTGCCTATCAGTTGCAGTAAATAGACAAAACTACAAATATTGGAGTCCTCATCGTTTGACCGAGACACGTATTCAACATTATTATTCAACAAAATTATATATGTACTATCACGAAGCATGAAATTCCCGAGGATAACATACGTCAATCCACAGCCAATACTGAAATAGTAAATCCTCCTCGAAATAAATAATCATGATACACATAGTGATAGTAGGTCGTACACATCTAGAGAACGACTGCATGCAAATGATTGGATTCCGCCTCACTGAATCAATTCTTTTAAAAGAAGCAGATACAACCGAGCAGTTCAGCAAAAAAGAATCATTAAACATATATCTGGTTTTTTTATGACTCTATGCCAAAGGATATATGGTTTGATATCAGGCATCCTAAATATGGCCGTATACTTGAGACAGACTCTGGTTTTCGTTACGAGAATGATCCGCTAGTGATTAAATTTAAAGAACCAATGAGCAATATTAAATAAACAAATTGTGTTCTTCATCTATAGAAACGCTGTTAAGCACAGCTGCAAAGTACTTCAATAATTATACACTAAACAAAAAAGAGGAAAAAATTAATACCACAGCATTCTTCCAATGTCATATTCAATGCTGTTTATTAACAACAAAATACGTAATCACTGACAAATTACTCCAGGTAATTCGCAATATATGTAGAAGCCGAAATATTTTCGTACAAATTTTAATTGGATGCGCAAATTGTAATATTCGAAGGTTCACTTCTATTTAAACATACAAATAATAAATTGAATTAGGGCTTGTTAGTGGTCATTGAACATAAACATTAAACCAAAAATATAGTTTTCGATGGAATAATCAGCGCAAAAACAAATTTTGTATAATTCCGCGAAAGAAAAATGAATATTATCCGGACCCTAAGTCAGGCTTAATTTTGCAAATTAGTGTTTTTACCGGATCCGAATGTCCATACGACGATCATTTGCAATCTCCAGTTTGTCCACCCAGTAATTCGCAATGGGCGTGACGCCGGGCCGTTGGCCACTGATTGCTATTTAATTTAAGCTTAGCCTTGGCGAGTATAAAAATAAGAAGAAGGCAACAGAACGGAAATTGCCAGAATGCAATTTTACAGAAAATTATCGCTCTTTCACTTTTTTCGTATAGAATTTCGAGTGGTATACGTAGTCAACATTGTAGTAAACATCATATAGGGTAATAATGCTTGATGTATGGTAGAGTCCGAATTTTATAAGAAGTACATGTACGTCACGGCTAAAATGCGCGAATTGTACGTACCATTAGCGTCGTAATAAATTTTAAAAAGGGGAATAAAATGTAAACAACTTAGAAATATTAAGTAGAAGCACATTAAGGTTATGAATTCATTATTGTTTTTCGAAGTTCTATGCGAAGCAATCAATAAAAACAAACATTTGTTAATGTTTACTTCTTTAAGTGCATATATCTAAATATTTCTACTAATAACGCACCAAACCCCAATAAACCACACGACGGCAATGAGAGCGGACTTCACCCAAACAGCAACAATCGGCGCGTCCGAACGCGCTTTCGTTCATAGCGCATGATGACGTACATGTACTTCTTATAAAAATCGTACTCTACTAATGTACATACATATACATATTTATGTTTGTCGTCTCGTTTTAATTACAGAAAAATTATAATCCTGTATTTCATTAACTAGATCCAAACATATTCTGCTTTTATTCTACCATTAATGATATAAAATAAATGGAACTTGAAACTAGAGATGTTACCTAATATTTTGGGTAGGTATGCTGCTGTAACGAAATCTATAATATATACATATAATTATCTATTTTGTTTTACTGGAATAAGAATAGTAGTAAAGCTAAAAGCAACGTATTGAAGAAGATATTCCAGGTAGGTTACTGTGCCTCTTTGAAATATGTATAATTTTCTGTTTACACTTTACAAGTTGTTTCGACTATTTTAGCACCTCCACTGCAGGCAATTATTCGATTTCAAACATGTCCAATATTAAATGCAAATTGCGAAATATTTAGGCAGTCAGTGCTAGAAACTATCCCGCTTACCACGATTTTTGTAAATGGAATTAGAATTCACAGCACATGTATGTACATGTGCCAAGTTGTGTTTAGTTTGTGCTGTTCACAGTGATTTGAGCGAATCTATTTCTCGATAAAATGAGTGAAACTAAGTTTGAACATCGCAGTGTAATAAAGTTCCTGACAAAAGAAGGCAATGGTCTAAAAGCAATTCACGAAAGAATGGTTGCTGTATATGGAGAAGATACACCATCTTATTTCCAAGTAAAATATTGATCTAAACTCTTTCGATTGAGCCGAGAGTCAATCAATGATGACCCAAAGTCTGGACAACCCGCTGAAGCTCGAACTGAAGACATTGTGCGAAAAGTCGTTCTACTAGGAAAATTTCCATTACAGGATCTAGATTCAACCAAAATTAAAGCAGTTCATGAAGCTTTCTGGAAAAGCCGTGCGAATGTAGAACGTCCAATTTCACTAAAGAAGACTTGGAAAGTATAGGATTCTTGTTAATCAATTTCTCGGACGTCCGTACTTGTTATTACACTGTGTATAGTTGTATCATCTTTCTGGAAGTAGTGATATTACAGTACGAGTCTTGTGTTAGGGAAGAGAAGAAGGATAGTATATATTACCATGGTTTGGCTATTATAACATCACTCATAAAAAATACATATTTTCAACGTTCATATATCCATTGGACATAACGCAATGTTGGTTTACTGATGTTATTGAACTAACTATAATCACAATTCGTAATATTTCTTCATTTAAGTTACAAGACTGTTTACAGATCTTTACGTGCTAGCCGATCTTTTTCCCATTTATGTATTAACTGCTGATAAAACTATGTATGTTACGCAGTGACTAGAGGCTAATAATGAAATATCGTTGAAAACACCTTGAGAGACTAGCAATTGAATGTAATCCGATCAACTTTTACACAATGTACTATTGATCAGCATTTCGCAACTGACACAACATGTACCTAAATAAAACCCTGCAACAAAATCTTGCTACTCTATGTATACAGTAACATATTAGGAAATCTCATTTGGTTAAAATTAGTGTTTTTGCAGTAAATGATTAAAGAAAAAATGTGATTTTAACGTGACCAATGCAATTGAATTAGCCATTTAGTGGTTAGTTAACTAGTAAATCTTTTAAATTCGCAGGCAATGTATGTACAAACAAAGAAAGTTGTGGACATTCTAGTAAACATATGTATAGGGTGGCCAGCTAAGAATGCAACGTGCTGTATCTCGTAAACTATTCGTCCGAGAGGCTTGCGAAAAAAAATTTATTAGTAAAGTGAACAAAAGAAGACCGTGGAAAATATTGTTAGATTTCCGAGATGGTCGCCAGGAAGCGTAGCCGTCATTTTAATTTTTTAAAGTAATTTTTCATTAAAATTTGCATAGTAAATATTACCAAAAAATATGTGCCTTTTAAAGTTAAGCTTTACTCGAGTAATTTTTGTTTAACACTTTTTGACGTATCTATTAAAATAAAGTGGTCGGGGGTAATTCGATGTCTTCTTAAATAAAGAGCTCCTAAACGACTGAACGGATTCTAACAAACTTGGTCTCGTTGGAGAAAGCATATATTGTACCATCAAACACATCTTACCTATGACATGTCTAATTCTTGGTGATGCCACCAGAGCGCGCTTTTCGATGTAATAACAGGAAATTGCAAAATTCTCAACAAAATTAAATGTAATAACATGACTTTTTTCCTATAAAAATGTAGTGAAATGATACCTAAATAGGTTAGTGAAAACGGTATCTCGATATCTTCTATCGAAGAAAGAAAATTTAGTTTATCATATATGTAATTTAAAAACGACGCTATTACACCGGTATTTATTGTTTGTTTATTTGTTTTGTTGCAAGATTCAATGATAAAATTTCATAATTTATCAATTTTAAATAATGAAAGTATTTTCAGTTCACAAAAATTAGAAAAATCGTGCAGGAGCACAATCAGAAGAAAAGACCGATTCTGAAATAAAACTAATGCGTCCTTCAATGTTCGAACTGTCTTGCTTCACACTCAATGCATTGTTGCATGCCGCACATGCATGAAAATTAGAGCAGCTTCAATTTCTAACAGGCTGCGAATATCGTATAGTATTTTCATGTCGTCTCTGAGTGTAGGTATAATTTGGTAAACAATATCTTTCAGCTGACCCCATAAATAGAAGTTAGCCTAGAACAGGTGAATTCTGGCGATCGCGGTGGCCAAAGAAATAGATATTTGCCAAATCCACCACTGGTGAAATCTTAGAAGTAAATGTTCTCTCACATTTCTTCAAAAATGTGCCGGGCAACCATATATGTAGTTGCAAAAACATATTTTGCCGTAATTGCAAGTGCTCATCACTTAATAAAATGGCAATTGGTGTACCAGAAAATCAAGAAACATGACATATAGGCAGATAATAGTTCCGCCCAGGATACCACACAATATTTAGAGACTTCAATGGCTTTGATGTTGGGGTTCGAACAAGAGATCATTCGTAGTCTGTCAAGAGCAGAAATTGAAGCTGCTGCAATGTCCATGCATGAGCGGCGCCAACACTGCATTGAGTGTTATGATAGATAGTTCGAATATCGAAGGACGCATGAGTTGCTCCTGCACGTCTTTTCTAATTTTTTTAAACCGAAAATACTTTTATTATATAAAATTGATTAAATTATAAAATGTTATCATTGAATCTTAAAAAGCGACAAATAAACAACAATAGATACCGGTGTAAAAACGTCTTTTTTTAATTACAATAGAGTCCGAGTACCTTTTGTAAGCAGAAAATGAGTGCCTTTTCTGCATCATGCATGTGTATATATCAACAAAATTGAAACTAAAAATAATTTTAGAAATACTTTATATTAAATTTAAATACTTAAGGTTTTTTAAAAATGCATACATACATACATCCCTACATATGCATGTGCTACAGAAGGTTTATTAACTCTGTAGGTGTGTGTTATATTTCCATAAATACTATATACAAGATAAATGTAACACACATATTTGTAAACAAAACAAACGTGGTTATGTTCATGGTGGGTGCGCCTAATATTTCGGATAAACGAGTATATAGAATATATTCATTTCGGATAACACGGAGAATTCAAAAAATGATTTCATTTCGGATAAAGCGAATTTCAGATAAACGAGATTCGGATAATCGGGATCCTACTGTATATGATAACTAAATTTTCTTTCATGGAGATTTCAAGCTACGAATAAGATATCGAGTTACCGTTTTCACTAACCTATTTAGGTATCGTTTCACTACATTTTTATGGAAAAAAAGTCATATTGCATTTATTTTTTTTGAGAATTATGTAAGCAATTTTCTATCGCAAGTGCTGTACAGATAGAACTTGCGCCAGTTATTGCATACGCGCGGGATATACATATATGTATTTTAGTCTAGGAAAACGTCGAAGAGAAAAGGCTAGGGAACGAATTTGAGTTGAAGAATGGATAAACAGAAGGCCTGCCCTTGGTGCTTACGCATTACTATTAAATGAATTAAGATGTGAATTCAAGAATTTTCTGCGTATGTCAGAAAGCGATTTTACCTTTTTACTTCAACTAGTTTCGGATAAAATAGCAAAAGTGGATAGAAATCTAATGAATCTATCAAACCAAGAGAACGATTGGCAGTATTTCTTTTTCGTTTGTATTAAATTTTTCGGCTATATATTTTAATGTTTTTTGTTTTTTAACACGATTCCCTTATTATTGTAATTTAATCTGTCATAATTCGGGAAAATCTTTAAACATATTTATCAAAGCAAATGTTTTATTTCGTGATCAGACATATTTTTCTTCAATTTTTGCTATATATAAGCTAAATTATGCACTGTGTCATACGATATTTTTTAGTATAAATGCAACAATAATTTTAACTAGAAGAAATCAAATCAATAATTTCAATACATTTTATCGAGTGAGATGTGTCTCTATATTATGTCATTTGACATTTCACTTAATTATTAAACATCATTGTTGTATTAATAATGTCGACAGAAATTCAAAAACTAGCTGCTGAAGCTGAATTAAGTTTAATACCTGCAAAGTCCAAATAATAATTCAAATCAATAATCAATAATTCCAATACATATTATCGAGTGACATGTACCTATATGTCATTTGACATTGCCTGACATTTCACTGGACTATTAAACGTTTGGGATTGGCTGTTACCAAGCAACCTTTATACGCACGCCGTGCGATAAAGGCCCGATTATGCACGCTGATGGGTGTATTTTGATTGGTTTATGATGCATGCATACTAAAAAGAAATTTACGCATATCTGAATAATGTCAAATGTGAGTACAAAAAAAAACATATGCAATAAATACCATGTCAATGGCAATACCGTTCTAATTTATTTATTCTACGAGAGTTCGCAGCAAATGCTCAGAGATATTGAAAACACAATTGATTAAATTTAATTAACATTTCCTTTAATATCATAAACTTTATACAATTGTATTGAATTAATACTTAACATATTTCTTAGATGCACAGCGTTCATTTAACCTGACGTGACGCAATTAAAATCGACATATATACATATATCGAATACATAATAATATAATACATATATGTATAATGATTAAGGTTAGCATCTGATATATCTCAAGCTCTTAGCAACATCCGTTTCGAAGGAGGCAAGGTAAATGTAGAGGGATGTAGGCCGAAAGCTCGTACAGATACAAGCCTCGAACTGCGACCATCGACGCGCCGAGATTTATGAATTGTTCCCATCACGGCAGTTGTAAACTGAAACCGTCCTTGAAAGTTTTTGGCGGGAATGGTCGCGGCACCCATTCTTCGTTATTAACGAAATACCTGGGATACCGATCCCTGAACAGAAAAGACAGATGAGAAAACGAAAAGGAAGAACGACGAACACCAGCGGCACGGGGATCCTGTGTTGTACTACGTTCGAATATCTTTCCTCCTTCTTACTCGGCGCGTAGGCGAAAGCGTTTCAAAAAAGGAGGAAAAATGCTCGGTTTGTACAAAACAAAATAGAACAGTGGGCGTCCGAAAACTGGTTTCACTGATGCCTTACCTTACTTAACCCAAATCGGGTTTGATACCGCACTACCTGCGTGCCGTATGTTTATGCCCATTGTTCCTGATACTGTTATTTCGCATTCTGTATGGACCTATTCTCTAGGTGAGAGGTAGGGCAAATTCGATGCCTGCACGTTTTTTGCTAGTTTGCACTAATGGCAACACTGTCCTCCTAGGTATAACATTACTGCTCTGCAGCCGATCTACCTACCAGCTGCGGTATATAATATTTTAAAACATCAGTTTTGAAACACAATACAAGCTATTATACACAGATTTCGTATCAATAGTATATAATTTTATAGGGATTATGGACAGGTTTAAAATTAGGTTCTAAGAATGTCCTTGCATAAGAACCTTTGGTTACAGTATAAAATGTAAACACAGATGCAGTAATAAACAAAAATTTAGTTATCTTAAAAAGCCACTGCGTTTAGAGTTTCCTATTATGAGTAAGAAATCAAGTTGTGTGAAAGTGTAAAGTAGTAGTAGTAATACCACCAACTGCACTACCTATTTAATGAAGAAAGAAATAAAGCTCTTAACATTAAACTTTAGTGACTCATTGTACTCCCTTGTGATTGAAGATATGGTTGTTCAAAATATTTAAATGAAACTTACTCATTTATGAGAAATTCAAACTTTAAAAAGTCTATCGTTTTTATATACAAGTTAAAAAATAAATTTTAGCCCACGAAAATATTTTTGTAATAAAAGCATTTTCAATGTAAAAGTTCGTTAAATATCAAAGAAAAAAGTAACTTTCTAATGAATCAGCGTATTCTTCTGATGAAAATTCGAAAAAATTGCCGTGGGATTGACGTTTATGTAGGTAGTTGCGGATGCTTCTTAAGCTTAACAATGCTAATCATTCGAAGATGTCGAAATAATTAATGCTGTATCTGTTCTATCTCTGCAGATAATTTATATCTATTAGGCAGCATAACAAATAAAATAAACAAGAAATATGTATAATTATAACTAAATCAGTTTCATCTTCATGGAAAATGCAACAGAATTCTGGACAGGACATGTTAAGTATTTAACGACAAACTAAGAAGTCTTGTACAACTTGACAACAATATGTACATATATCGTTCTAGATAAATTAAATACTTATAGGAATTAGTAATTGTGTGACAAAAAATAATTAATAATAATTTCTTGTAGTTCATTTTGTAGAATAAATTGTTGAATTGAGCTCTATAATAACTGTACAGGCTACAATACTTTTCTTCTCGCTATAGATATGCAACTTTACTTTCAACGACAAAAAAACAAACGCAGTCGAAAAATCTATACGAATTTGAACCCTTTTTGCTAGTAACAACTAGCAAAAATTATTCAAAGTCAGTAACTAAAGGTGGCATCGGAAAAGGAATCAATCTAAATTTTTAAGGTATGAAATAACCATTGACATCAATTGAAGTTAACGTTGTAGTCCGAATAGGGGATAATTAATATTCACATCAAATATTTGTTCTAACTCCTCGATCGATGACTTTCCAATGAAAACACCCTGTTTTTCCCTGTTGGGTTCAATTATTCTTTAAAAGATAAGGTTATTTTCTGTGCATCCTATTAAAATATATTATTATATATATATATATATATTAAAATTTATGTTTCTGGCATCTTTGCCGAGAACTGGATGCTACCACTATCTGATTTGATAAAAAAAGAAACAGTCGATTATCATTTCATACATATGTGTAATGATGTACATACAGCTGAAGAGAAAAAACTACCTACTTTAAAAAATAAAAATAAATATTGAAGTGTAAAGTAAATATGAAAATAATTTCTCTTCTAAATACTTAATTTCACGTTTTAGAAGGACCTGATTCGTAATATTTGTCAGAGATTACCACTTTTTTGATATTCTGCATTGGTAGTGAGACGATAAATAAACATAGCTTGACAAGTAGCTGTAGTACGGCATAAAAATAACCACTGTTGGTTCTGTAATGTTACGGTTACCTTGCTGTTATCAAAATTGATGACATTGATTTATTGGTGTTACGGTTGCGTACTATAAATCATTAAATACAATCATCTAAAATTAAATCTAAAATAAAAAAAGCTATTGACATGAAAAAGAAATCTTTATTGTCCAATTAATTCGTTCAATTAATACGTTCATATTTGAGTAATCGCTATCAAGTTGTCCGCTTACAAGACCATAATTCTTTTTATAAATACAAGTGTGCCGCACGGCTCTATATTTGGGCCCTGGCTGTTTTCGATATACAGTTTTTTGCCCAACTCATAAGTGATAATAATATGGTAACTCATAAGCTTAGAGAATTGCGATGGCTCAATACGCGCAACCGAGTTATTTTTCAATCTTTGGTCCTGTATCATGCAATTATATTAACCCTAGGATACCCATCACAGGCCTCCGAGGCCCAGAGACCTACTGCATCTCTGTATAAAAAATTTTAAGCGTGCATTCTAGGGTTAAATCGAAGTCCTGCATACTTATACAATCAAATAAGATATTGCTTTGATGTGCGTGCATAATATTAATGTTAGGAATGGGAATCTAATTGCCCCGTCTGGCTATAAGACAGCCATGTTTAATTGGTCGTTCGCGAATAACAGCTACTCGTTCTGCAATCCATTATCTGAAATGCCTAAAACCAAATCCTTGCCAGCATTCAGGTGCAACATTTTCAATTTTTTGTTCTCGTGTTAGTGGTAAACAATGTTTATTTTATTTATGTGGTATTATTATCTATAATTTTTTACTTTGGAATTCTTTAATTTCTATTTTTGCTACTAAGTATTCGCACTGCACAATAATAGATTAAGCTTTAATTGGTAGGTAAATATCTTGGTCAGTTTTATTTTATAATGTCAAGGGTTAAGTGTAAGAGCAGCGAACGGCTTAAGTCGTTCATCTGAAGTGCCTCTTCTAATTTTTCCTGATTTTTTCATTTTATTTGTGTACTCAGAGATGCTAGTAACAATCAACAGTTTATGTCCTCAAATCAGATACAACTAGCTTAACAGATAGGATGGTTAATGAAAACAGCTTATTAGATGTAATATAAGTACAACGAAACAGAACTTTAACAGGAAATTATGATTGAATATAGTAGAATGTGAAAACATTTTGAGAGAAAGATATCACTTTTGGTTAACGGGAAGTTGGTAGCAACTTCCACATCAGAAACCCTATTACAAATTCGGCTACAACTTTCTAGTAATATTATGTCACACAGGAATAAGGGCCACAAATGAAATTTGTGTGAATGTATTACTGGAACTACTTCATCTTATTACATTAAACCACATTACAACATTACACGCAACGACATTAAATGTACTAGCTTTAAAACCACAAACCGTTTATTACATACATATATACACTATTTATACTTTTTAAAAAGAGCATACATGATGACGCGTTCGCGCCCTTTCTTTGGATTAGTTAGTGATGTTATTTGCTGGTTATTTTGAAAGAAAAACACTGTTACAACCATTGTTACAACAGTTAACGATATATAAACGTTTATGCCTTCTATTACCGACAAATGACAGTTACAAGTTACTATAGCTACATTGCATCAAGGAAAGTTTTTCACCCTTTCCATGTTTACGAAATATAGCAACAAGACAAAAGAGAATAGAAAACCACCCCACATTATACTTATTAAATAGAACTACTAGTATACTCATGTATAATTTTAGAGATAGTATAACAATTAATCTCATTTTACAAACAAAAAAATCTGTTCATTAGAAATTCCTCATACCAGAACCGAACAATACACAAAGGGAAAGGTACGAATTTTTAGATAAATACTTTAATTAGCGGCGTATAAATATCTGTACAAATAAAGTACATATATAAAACACTTTTCGTGTTAAAAGTTTCAACATTAAATTTGGAAATTTCTAAAGTTGCCGCTAACCATAAAAATCTCATTTGAATGCGCAATAGATTATGCGCTTTGGGAATTCCGTATGATCTCGCATTTTTATTGGTTACTACCCTTAAATAACAACTGTTACCACCAACACCTCTCTTAAATTCTTTACTATCAGGTTGACCAACATCGAATTTTAGTCTTCAGTTTCAGTTTAACTGAACTAGTTCAACAGAGGGGCTGAAAAACGCATTCAAGGAGTTCATGGTTCTAGTTCAAGTTCAGAGTTCAGTTGAACTTTTACTTAAACCTGGACTGAAAACCCGGGCATAACAGTTACAAATGTTACGAGGTAACCTTATATATACGGACCTTGGCCTGTGTCATCATGAAATGACATAGACTGACCTTTCAAAATGTGAAAGAATTGCGAAGCCAACTTCACTCCTATTCGAAAAATGTTCAAAACTAACTGCCCTGCTCCTAATGAAAAATCCTATCGTTCGTTACATATTTTGCTTCGACAAATGATTCTCTCTTAATCGGTATCACGTGTTTCTATAATGAGCCCATTGAATGAACCTTCATGATCAAAATGAACAAATACACCAATCTACTCATTTCAAGGGCGGCTTTTTCTGTTGTCCTAGCCGTTACAATAATTATCGTATCCTCAAATTCGAATTGTATTAAAAAATTGCATTAAAAATACGCAGTTGAAGAATAATTCTGTGTTATCTTAAAATTTCGGCAAATAAGATATCATTCACATTTTTATCCTATTTAAAGATAACATTTACCTACATGTTAATATTAAATAGGGTGGAGCTATTGGTGCAACAGGATCCATTGGCATCACGTTACATTATACCAACAGAAAACCTAGCGGAAAGTTCAGTTATTTGTGATTTGAATGCCTGAATGTTTTGGAATAAATTCCATGTTTTGTCACATTTCTAGTGCTGCTAGTTGCTTTTTATTGCAACTGTTGTTTATTTGTATTTGCCTATTTCTTCTTCGTCGTTTAATGAATGATACGAACAAGAAGAAGAATAAGGAAATTACATCAGTGTTCATCCCGTATATTGTTATAATTTAAAATGTCTATTCGACAATAAAATTATTAAGTAATTATTAAAAATTTGTATCTTCAGGTGTAGTATAAACGTGCACAACTTGAATAATTCGTTTATTCTGTTGTTATATGAGGTAATGTATAGTAAGTGTAAGAACACACTATAACTAAGAGTAAAGACACGACTAACGGTCAGTGATCTTTCGGGCGTGCACCTTCTCACTAATAGATCTATCCGTAATCTGTTTCGTGTTTCCTCACCTGTACGAACTAATCTGCCGTTTATCTGGAGCTTTCCTGCGAGAACTGAGTAAGACTACAGCGACGTGCTTTACGCGCAGATGGATCTATTTCTGGCGCTAGGGGAAAGGGTGCTTGTTGTAAGATGTATCTTTCGTAACAGCGGCAACGGCAATGAATCCTTTTGCTAGAGGACGATGTAATTTTCAGAACACGTTCGCTTTCGTGTCTTACAAGTTATGTAGAACGGCGGGTATTTCAACGGAATACTAACTACGAACGCCATCACATTGATTCTTTTTCGTATGGAAAATAGACATGTACATATTTTTAATAAACAGCCTTTAACACTGGTGTTGATATCAGCTTTAATCAATAATTCCAATCATCAATTGATTCAGTATGTGTATTTGCAAATGTAATAATTTTGTATATATAATCTATGAAAACTATGCCTCGAGATTCTGTATCTTTCTAGGCAACCACACTCATCCACCCAGGCAAATTTATTGATACTTTTATCAGGTAATTTAGCATACTCTTACAATTTATCTATAAACTATCCTAACTTGAAAACTAAATCTAAGAGATTAATGATTATTAAAATAGATGGTAATAGAGATAGAAACACTAAATTAATTAGAGCTTAGTTAAGACTAAAGATTCAAGTTAAATATCGATAATTTTGATTTATTTCTACCTACACCATGATCCCAATCTGCACAAAGATATTTTATTCCAAACCAACGTAAAGTTATTAAACCATCAGTTTTATAATTTCTTCTAGAAATATTTTCTCTGTGCTCTCTCCTAAAGTTTTATGCTCTGTTTAGTACAAGAAGTAGCTCCATAACATTAAGTACTACCCCAACTACTCGCGCTTCTATTGAAATGCGCTGTTTGCAAAAAAACGTAAAAATCAGCGATTTGTACATTCGCCTCTTCGGTATCGTGCGAATTGTTTTCGCATCCGTCTCATCTACGGGAACAGGAGAAAAGGTTTCGATTATCGAACAACCCCCTCTGAAACCTCCCCCGGGAGAGTTTCGCTGCGATGCATAAAATCGTAAGACAGGTATCGATTCAACCAGGGTTCATTGGTCTAGACGGTTTTTATAAAAAACGTAAACGTCGCGCGCGCACCTCTATGTTATATATCGTGGTATGTCTGTGAAGTTCACTATTTTAATAAACCTCTCTATGTGTACACGTTATTTTTTCTCATTTCGTTTTCCCGATTTTTCCTTTATTTTTTATTTCATTCATATGACCATGTAGTCCTGTGTTTGCCCTAGCCTTTAATTGAAATTTATTTACTATTACCTTGTAGACGAAGAATCGCCCACCAAAAAGGCCGACAGTGCGCCCGAAAATAATTATTCCTCGTCTTTCCCGCCATGTCAAGTATTTCTATCAAAAAAATGCTCAAACAACTTTGTATTAAAACTGAATGAATGTATATGTGAGAATATATGTACAATGAAATTAAATTTTTATTTCTCTGTTTGTTTATGTTTCATGTTGCACCATCTAGAATGGTTCTAGACTAGATAAAATATTCGCTTCCTCTTTTGGATCGAATATTATCAAAACATTGTACATCTCGTGCTGTTAGTTAATACAATACTTTCGGCTAATTATTTAATTTTTCTATGAACAGCACACCAAACTACAAGTTACAATCGAGACGATAAATTATAACCATGTTGCCAAAGTGGTAAATTCCACACTACTCTATGTGATATGGTTCTCGACCGGTTCAAAGATAAAGAAATAACGAATATATGTATCTATCCTTTCCTTTAAAACAGCAGAGAATGAAACCAAAACAATAATACGTCCAAATTATCTATAATGAGGGTTTCCGGGTGTTGATCGTGTCATGATTAATAAAATATATGTAGTACAAATAAAAATATAATACACAAAATATACAATAAAAAAAGTTTGAGTTTTTTATTGTATATTTTGTGCATTATATTTTTATTTGTACTGTATAGGAGTATATTTTATTAACGATGACACGGTCAACACCCGGAAACCCTCATCATTGAGACTCGGACTGTGCAAGCCTTCGATATCATTTAACCTTCAAATTAACCGGAGAAAGCAATGCAATTTCAATATAATATGAATAAATACCTATCGTAGTGAAATCCTACTTTTTTATTATCGAACACGTTAGATCGCGAACGAGTAAAATAAGCGTATGTAAGTGCATGTTGGTAAAAGTTGGTTGACGCTGTTTATTCATCTAATTTATTCCTGAATTGTATAACTGCGAAGAGATTTCCTCAATTCATATTAATGTTTTTAAGTTTTAATAGTACTATATGTTTTAAAATCACCAAATAATCTGAAACAATTGATATTTCAATTTTTTAAAATATAAAACAAATTTTTTGACCAACAATTAATTTGTAGTACTACAAATGATTTTGCTTTAGGTTAATTTTTACATGCATTTTTAGTTAACAAGAGTATATAAAACTACAGCAAATACTTTTATTACATATTTGTTTAAAACAGATTTCACATAATTTTGTGAGCGTACTTCTTGCGAGTAATTTTATAAATCACAAAAATGTAAGTGTTGCATCAAGAATCAGATTTCTGTCAACTGTCATCGACGAATTGTACGTTTCTTTTTAGCTTACTCTAATGGTGTTTAAAATATTTCATTAAGGACAAGCAAATGACTTTAATGTTTATTTTATAACAAAATATGAATAAACAACAATATATTCCGTCACGTCTGTACATGTATAAAAATTGAACGACGGAAAAGAAGTCGATGAAAGTTCAAATTAAAAGTTTATGATAAATATGATATCAGGTGGTTCACGCATTTTAACCGTGTCATGGTATTGGGAATACAATGCATTACACAAAACCAAACAAACCACAAAATAAATAACAGAAAAGAAACTACAAACTGGAGCTTTTGCCGCTAAAGTAAGTGTCTTCTCTGTAAATGATAGATGGGCGAAGGAGGTCAAAAGGTCACGATATCCCAAGATCAGATATCAGAAGATCACTGCAACGTGGCGTGTCAACTATTCTAGAGGTAAAAACCTTTTGATAAAGAATTCAGAAATACAGAGGGGGTTCAAACTCCTCCTGGTTTGAAGGAATTTACGTAGCACTTTGTAAAATAAAACTCGTTGTTTACACTATTTACAATATATTTACAAAATCACCTCAACGTAGCGCACATACAAGTTAATTCGCTTAAACCAAATTATTAAACTTGGAATATAAGTAACTCGCTAGAGAAATGATGACTGACCTTAGCTTACGAAAGTTATACTTATACTAATTGTATAATTTTATTTAATAAAGCAAATAAGCTAAAAAAGGGGTGGTTGTGACTATTGCAAACAAGACATTATTGTTGGAAAATCCCTTTGAATGACGGGAAAGTCAGAAACCCCTGTCCTAAAATCTTTATAACTTAGTAAGGTAAGTATTACAAAGTAGTACAAATTAAATAATCCTTAACAAGATGTATATATGCAGTGCAGGTTTTCCAAATACTAGAGAGTGGGTAACCATCATCATGATTGAGTTTAAGGAGACGTTTTTGTATTTTGGTCGCTTCGCTTATCTGACGGAGAAATATAGACACTTTCTGACAAGTTTTGCAATGTCTGAGACAATGTCTGTTCAAAACGAATTCTGTAATCGATGTCTAGAAAATATTCTGCTAACGTCGAGTATTCTGAAGAACACATTCTAACGTAAAACTGATGTTCTTTAAGCTTTACTTGAATTCAGCGTCCATTTTCATGTGTATTTTTTCAATGTATACCGATACAGGAATTTGATACCTTCTTGGGACAAAACCTGGCAAGTATGTTATATACCGGTCGTTTTGAGAAATAGGATAAATAAAGCCGGGAAGAGGTAAGGGGTATGAAAATTCGTTAAGAAGGGGGGACGTGTATGAGTCTATGAACGGTGTACTCTACAATATTGGTGGGGACGTAGCTCCCTTCACCTCCTCACCGCTTTAAATATCCTATGACTCAAAACGACCGGTATAACCTATACTGCGGATATATTTTCAATGTTGGAGGGTACCACTAATAAAACCTTTCGCCTATCGTGAATTGCAATCTGAAGTTACATCACAGATATAGCAAGTGATGACGATAGTCGTAATTATTTTTTTAAGTTTATAGGTTGCTTGAAAAATGGAATTACTTAAATTCCGCAAATGTTGGCTCAATAATATTGTCAAACCTTCGCACAAGATTAACAATGCCTTGCCAAATTGATTCCTGTGTTTGAAAATAAGACCGCGCAACAATTGGTACCGTCACGTTGATACTAATTTTCTTAGCAAGGATTGCAGCACCAATCCGTCAAGAACAGCAGTCACTCAGTAAAGTACGGACATTTTGCGCCGCCTGATTAAGTAATACGACACGGTGATATGTGATATGCCGCGAAATTTAAATATCCATATCCGCATTTCGAAGAACTTAAACCAAACGGCCCTACATATTATATACCATATGGGCAAGAAATTATGTAGATAAAAGGTTGTTTTGGAATTCTGAACGTACCCCCGTGTCTTTAATTGATCGTCAGTAGTTGAAATTATATTGGTTATCTAAACTAATCAGCTTGTGAATTTCATCGTAACAATATCTACATACATATGCTATATCTTCGAGCTTAGAGTTATTTTAACTGTAATGTTTTGTACCTATGGCTTCTTTATGGTTTATTTTCAATTTACTACGTGAAATGTTCAAAATTGCAAACACAAATTTACACGCCTTTTCATATTTTCAAATATGTTCCGGATGTTTCAGGCGTAATATTGCACATTCTTCAAATTTTCAGTTTCACAGCTCAGGAAGTGTGTGAACTGGTACTTTTAAAAATAATGTTCATCAAATGTGGAAACATGAAGTAAAAGAAAGTAAAGTGAAACGAAGGTTCACAACGTAAACTGATCAAACGCTCGCCAAAAAATTGTCGTAAATAAGCGATAGATTGCGGAGTCGTGTGAGAAGTGACACCATCTTGTTGGAAATATTCTGTTCCAGCGCGTCTTAATAACGTTTGTTTATGAGGGGTTCTAAGATGTCTGCATACCTTTGGATATTAATGGTTTCTTCAAATATTATGGCTATTAATCGTCGGTCAGAAACACCAATCCACTCCCCAACTTTCTGGGCATGCAACGGAACTCACGAAATATGTACGTGAAGGTATTCAGCACTCCATATTCTCATGGTTTGTGAATTGCTATAACTTGACAATTGAAATCACGCCCCATTTGTAAAAAAAGTCAAATTCAAGAGGTCTTTGTTGTTCAATAAATGTTGGGTGCATTACATGCGCCTGTTATGATCAGGCGGGATCAATTCATGATATGCGTGCATCTTCGATCCACCGAACGTTAGCTTCTGAGAACACAAAATCAGGAAATTCAACTAGGCAAGCTAACGTACTGCATCTCCATTTCCGATTTTCAAGATTTTTATTACGAAAATAAGATTCAATGATAAATCGCTTATATAATTGTGAAAATACTATGTTGAGTAGTTGTAGTAGTAAAGTTCAAAATCGAAGAAAGTCATTCTAATAAAGCCAGAAAATTATTATTTTTAAATCTATTACACGTGAATTCCTAATAAGGCATGTGAGATACTACGAGCGGCCAATTTTCTGGCTTTATTAAAATGACTTTCTTTGTATTATGATCGTGGAAATGTTCATTGTTAGTCCAATTATAATAAGCGGTACTTAAATCTGGATGAAGTAATATTAGGGAGATAATATTCACCTAAAACCGATTTTATGTATCCTCCCTATGTCCCACTCGGCAGTGGAAACCATGTATATAGAAAATTGTTATCTAAGATTATTTCCACGGCAATAACAAACCTACATGCAGTAAGCAGGAAGTATATTTCCTGGAAAATTAATTGGATATTAAAAGTAAATGCAAACCAAAAAAGAGACTTATCAATGGACAATTCATTACATGCATTTAATGATATCCTATTGACATATTCTTGTAAGGAGTGCGACTTTGTGTCCAACCGGATGTTCGTTAACCTTTGCATAATTGGTTCTTAGATACTTCTCATTGAAAGATAGAAAATTACCAGAAATAAACATATAAACTACATATATCCAGGAAATACAGTTCAATAAATCAGAATATACTGGAACAAAAATAGTGTTACGGAAATACCAACCAACGCATGTCTCAATTACTAATATTACCTTCTAATATGTCAACTTCGGTGAAACTATACCCACGTGGAATAAAACCTGATGAAGGCAATACTTCTTGTAATGTAAAATCATGTTGCTTACTGCTTCGAAAATAATAGTCTTTCAATTTAATATAGAGGATACAAAAGAAAGAAGAACACAAACAAATATATGTGGAGAAAAAAGTTTCGCAATATAATATGTAATTTGCATTTCTGTAGGTAGTTTTTTCTGAAACCGATTAATTGAATATACAGATCATTATGATCAAATAATAAATAAAGAGGTGGCCTTTGAAAATTTAGATATAGAAAATCAATTTACAAAATTCTTTCACAGTTCTAGTAGTAATTATAAAAATTATAGTTATACACATATTATGAACAAAAGTTCATAATATGTATGCGCCTTTCTTATCTTCTTAGGATTTAACTAGCAAAGACGCATATCCAAGCACTTGCACGCAGTGTTTATACAATTTTGGTAGTGCAGCGTATATTTCATATATTACACTTTAACTACATTACTTAATTGTTCAATCTTTACAAGACGTTAAATTAGTTGTATTCATTAATTGTTATTTTCTCAAATTTATAAAGTACTACATATATGTATGTACAAAACTGAGCGTCATTTTAGTTCAATTACAAATAAAAATGTATACTTAGCAATTTCATACACCTAATAGATTTTGAGAAAACCCCAGTCAGAAGAATCCATCTACTTCACTACATTACACAGGCGAATCCACTTGAAATGACTAAATGAAGAATCACGAAAATATAGCGTTAGCTACGAACAAGAAACGTAACAAAATTGAAAAGCTATAGTTAATACTACGGAAAAATGTCCAGAATAACAAAGTAAAGATTGTAAAATAGAACAACAAAAACAAAAAGATTTATGACATACGAGGAAGTGATTCAGCTATGAAGCATTTCACATCTGATGGATGCAACTAGTCTTCAAAGTCTACTCGTTTAGTAAACTGAACATTGGCCGCATAATTTTTTCAAGCGAAAGAAAAAGATAATCAATTACTGTATATAAATAAATAGACGCAACAACAGAAGCTAAACGTCAATTTGATGCTATAAGAAGGTATATATAAACAACATTATTAAAAATAAATTGTTAAGAGTAATACTGAACTTTACCAAGAACAAGTACGGGAATAATGACTACTTGTAGATAAAACGGAAGTTAATTGTTGAGCATAAGATATCGTTATTTGAAAAACGTCATATAGGTACATCCAAAGATAAAGGGAAAAACAAAGAACTACGAAATCGCGTTTAACAACGACAGTTCCACGACAGGATCTGAAATCGAAATCTAGGAAAGCTTTCCTTTCAAATATGTACACCGTTTCGTGTAGCTCTCGTTCCATTTAATTTCGTGGAGTCTCGCTATTTCTTTAATTGAAAAGTCTTAAAGAAATTGAAAGCAACTTTTACAATTAACTTTCTTGTCTAAAGTTGACCATTATAAGTTTGATTCTGAAAAAATGTGAATAAGTACCTACTTTTCTTTTACGAGAATTTTTTGCATAAAAATAAGATTTTGTATTTGTGTCTTACTATGGGCAAACTTAACCTAAGTATGCATACAAGCATTACTTGTAGCAGCAGTAATTGTAGGAGTCACAAAACTAGTGAAATTGCATAAGTTGTGACTGCTTTAATAAATAAATTTTAAAGAGACACACTATAGTTTAGGTATGATAAACAACATTAATAACAATAAAACTACACAAAATTGTATTTCAACGTTTCAATGCTTAAATGTAATGCGATATATTATCATATATTTCTACCCTCTAGAGGACACTGACATTTTTCTTTTTCAACTTAAGTTGGTAGTACAAGGTAAGTTGACTTATTTTGCAGCGGGAATGTGATATAGGCTATATTATACTGATGTTAGATTGGGTTTTGTCGTTTTGATAAATAACTACATACAAACGTTTTAGTTGTAAAAATAGAAAGTAATAATAAAAACAGCTACAAAAAATGTTCAAACTGAACTCCTTCATTTTCCATACATAACGCTACTCTTCGTCTCATGTTATTCAATGTATTCTTTAAAGTATGTTATTTCCTAACAGAAATTTCGGATAGCTTCAGTAAGTTCTTCAATTATATGAAGACGATTCGTAAAAAATTAAAAAAATAGTCCATAATTATTGAAGGAAAGTCTCCTATCCGATTATCAAAGAAATCATTCCATCGTGTCTTTTGTCTTATGGAGTGCATCATCATGTAATTCATTTACAATAAATTATCACGATATTGTTCTACACGTATCGTATTATTATAGAATATTGGACCAATAATCTGTATACGAGACACAGCAAGCCAAACGCCTACTTTTTGTGAATGCAACAGTGTTTCAGGGATTTCATGTGGATTTTCACTAAACCACATGCGCATTGTTTCAATATTTATACCTATATCCTGATATATGAAACCACGCCTCATTGTTATTAATCCTACCTAGGAACCACTGGCAGTAATTAAGTCTGGTTACGCAATCAAATTTGCATGGAAATTTTTATAGATCTTGTTTAAGAATTCTCTTCTAAAAGAAAGAAATGCCGCTCATATCAATATTTGAGGAAAGAAGAAGCTAAGAAAGCACCAAAATCAGACTTCCTTTTTGCGAGCATGCGGGTGCGGGTGATTTCGGTAATTCCAAGCACCACAAATTTGAATTGATTCAGGACATGTGTTTCGATGACGCATATGTCATCATTCTCAACCGAATACTGAATTCAGTATTCGTCAAGGAAACACGTGTTTCGGAATTACTCGTGAAAACAATTTGTGTGCACATAACACTTTCGTACAGGTTGTCTATAATTGTTGTTTGATTAGTACTTTGCACACAACGCATCAGTGGCAATATACATGTACATACATATACATATATAGGTTTCGATTGAAGACAGTGATTAGAGATTTAATGTAACATCTCAAACCCACATACATATATAGTCAACCCTATTATAACGCGGCACTCTTATTACACAGTTTCCATATAACGCAGAGTCAAAATTGCGACAGCCCTCCTATAACGCGGTACCTACTCTTATAACACGATGCGTAGCATTGGCTGAGTGTTTTATAGCGCCTTTTTCGTATAAGGCGGCAGCTGTGTACGTTGAATCGATTCAATGATGTTACTTACTTTTTGAATCTGATTCGTGCTAATTCTCAATGTCTGATAGCGCGGTTTCCATATAACGCGGTAGTCGGTTTCCATGTAACGAGGCAGCATTTAACCTAGTTTTCACGTTAACTCTGAGTTTCTTATAGCGCGGTTTTTTTATATAAAACGGTACGAATTATTATCACGTTATAAGAGGGTTTACTGTACAGAAAAGTTAAATGTCAAATTTTGATGGTGGAACTGGTGAACCACAACACTGCTCTTGTTAAGGATGTTGTATCAAGCGATCAATGCTTAAAATTGAACGCGATTTTAGAAACGTGAAAGCATTCAAATGCAGGTGTTGGCTGAATATTTCTCAATCATTAGATGTAAATAAATTTAGTAAAGGTGAAAGTCAAAGGAGCTAACGAAACATCTTGGAGCAAGTCCACAGTGCGATTTGAAGGTTAGTAGAATACGTTGTAGATATTTCAGGATTGTAAGCGGATTATTCCCATAGACTAAAAAACGAGCTAAATCATACAGTTCTGTTGAATAAATCACCACAAACTATTCGAGAGAAAATACCGAGAAACCAAGCACATGTCATTATCGCGACTATGGACAAATTAAGCGGCCTTCGTACAGTTTAGGTATGACTTTCAGTTAAGGCTGCGGCTACAGGACACTTTCAAGTTCGTGGAAAGAAATATGTTTAATCATGCTTTAGATAAATTTGAATGGCGACTGTGTTGGAAAACAGTTTTTTTTGAGAACCTAGTTAGGTCTGTAATTTAGGACACTACTCTGGTAAGTATACAGGGCGTCCCAACAATAAAAAGACGGAGTAGTAGCAATCGCAAGCTGGAATGCTAGAAAAAGTAAATCAAAAATATGAAGTCTCTATTCGTACGCAATCTGCAGAAAAAAAAAGAATTCAATCGGCCTTACGCCGGGCCTGGGCGAACGCGGTATAAAGCGAACGAAGACTGCATCCAGGCATGCATCATTTCGAGTCAGCTGTGCGACGTACGATAGGTATACACTTATTCAGTCTTCACCTCAACAATCGGTCCTTTTTAGAACCACTATAGGTAATATAAAAAGTAAAATGTCCGTCTTTATACGAGGTTACTAAAACGTAACTACTAACAATACTCCATAATAAAGATCAAGTCATTAATTGCAGCAGTCATCCAGCAGCTATTAAAATTAATTACGAGATAAATTTTTGTAGAATTTTTAACAACGCTAGATAAAAAATTATTAAATAGTTTAATATGTACTTACTGGAAAAAGGCCACAATTATTAGAATCAAACTACAAATTTAAGGGCAATAACTCCTATTGTTTGTAAAAACACGACTTTGCAGTTGTTCTCTGTCTCTGCCACCGAAAAAGCTAGTCAGCTTTGTAGAAAGCAATCGATCACCTAGATGCGTTATTGATATTAGTTGGGCTACTACAGTTGGCGAAGCGCCTTATAAATAGTTTGGCTGTTCATACGATAATAAATTGTTTGCACTGCATTCTTTAGTGTCTCGGCGAATATAACAGTCAGGCCCGTAATATAATTGTTTAATATAAAACTTTCTTGGTTATTGTGGTATATTTATGTGTGATCCTGTTCGGACATTACACATTTACTACTCCGTCTTTTTATTGCTGGGACAGCCTGTATACATATTTAGTTATAATTTATCATCGTTTATAATTTGGTTCTAACTGGTGAGTATAAAGTTTAATAGTAATCAAATAATAATTATTTAACATAAAATCAAATAAATAAATGTTGTTGTTAAGACGTTTTAATGATTAAAGATAGATAGAAAGTTTTTTTTTTTTTAAACATGCATCTGGCGCTGCATAACCACCGTGATTCTTTTTCTACTATAATTTCATTAAACTTAAAGTCAAGAAGAAGAAAATATGTATTAGTTCCAGAATCGATATTAACAGCAGTTCACTGCTCACGTCAGTAAGGGCGCTCTTACTACATATATAAGTACATAAACATCATGAATTCAAGCGTCTCTAACAAAAATAATTTGGTGAATTAGCCATCGTTCTCGATATAAGATTTTTTAGAACGTACTATACATAACACGACGCCTTAAAAATTATAAAAGTAACCTAAAGTAAAAATACAGCATGCGCGTGAAGAAAAAAAGCGACTAGCAGTCAAAAGTGCTCAAAAATACTGAAAGCGTGAAAATAAAATATTTATTATAAGATACTCACATCCAGCCATTGCCTACTTGAACTGTTGGAGCTTCAGACAATCCCGTCATTGAACCCCTGAAACAAAATTAAAAAATCATTGTGTTGTTCTATTTAATTTTATTAAAATAAATTTTAGTATGTACTTATATGTATTTTTCTGACCTTTTATGTACTTATCTTATTGTCCTGATATTTTTCCACTGACAAAGTTGTCAACGAAAACCTAATAAATTGTAGAATAAATTGATCTTTAATCGAATTAATAGTGTTTCAATTGACCCAGAAGTGGAAAAAATACCAGAAAAATAAGATAAAATAAATTTTGACATTTCTATGAAAACATCATTTATTGTATTTACGAAAAGTAATTAATTAATGAACATTAC
>SMLS01070553.1:0-12403 GCA_004785975.1 Popillia japonica | reverse complement strand
AGAAAATGATTTTCCTCAACGGGTTACCTGTTGTGAATGATTTCTTTGAACAAAAACTCATCTTCCAAATCTTCGATCCGTGATCCTGTTTCCCGATGAATACTGCTTCGCAAAAAACCGATAAAAACCCACACGATATCCATCAGAGTTCATCCCAACATAGGACATCAATAAATATATGGTTCGGAATATTGGCTGATCATTTATTTGGGCCACAAATCCTTCCCGAAAAATATAATGCAGTAGATCTTTAAATTGTCTGGAAAATACGTTACCCGATTACTTGGATGACATACCACTACATGTACGACAGCAAATGTAGTTCATGCACGATGGGGCACCTCCACATGTTGTTCGACTTGTATGGGAACATTTAAACCAGGCATTTTCAGAGTGGATAGGACGAGAAGGAACGTTTCTGTGGCCAGCACAAGGTCCCGATTTGAATCTGTTGGATTTTTTCCTGGGAGGATATATAAAAAACTTTGTTTATTATCATCGACAGGAAATTTTAGACGTCGAGTCTCTTCGAGACTGTGTTGTCACGGCAGCCCAGCTTATGATAAGTTTGCTGTCGCACAGAAGCGTGCATCCGGAGCTCGTGGTAGTAATTGCTGACATTACTACTCTAAGTTTTTGTTCTGTTTCTCATCAAACAGTCCTCTTCAAGACTACCACGATTTATTTGGAAAGTAAAAAACTACTAAGTACGAACGCGATCTCAAATAGTAAATTATTAATTTCCAGATCATTAAGTAATAATATGTCGTTGTACTTTCATATTGAAAGCTTCTGTAATGAAAAACAAAATCACCTGATTCCAACTAAAAAAAAGAACAGGTCGAAATGAATAAAATCTGAGGTAAATGTGTGACCTTGTTATAAGTAGAATATTTCTGAAAAGACCACATGTGCCATTCTAGAGCAGCAAAGCTGCTTCGTAAACAAATGCATTCATACAGTACAATAACCATTTATTTACATATCATTCAACTTGATAAAAAATATGTTTGGGTCTATTAGACATTTTTGCAGGATCCCGTTTTTTCTTGTACACACTTATCAGGGCCGGATTCAACAAAATTTATTACAACAAAATCTGGTAATTATTAAAGGAAACATTATTTTAATATATAATCCAAAAGAAAGGGAAATTATATGAAGAAAGCGCCTTAAATTCAAATTTATTATTTGTTTGATAATTATTGATTTACAATTCACTTGTTAGTAACGCTTTCCTATCTTTGAGTTTCTGTGTTCCATGATATGCACACTTATTGAAGTTAAGTTTCTGAAAAAAACAATATGGCGATAGCTATATATCAATAAACGATATAGCTTCTGTAATACACAGGGTGTATCATGAGGTTTTGCCCCGGTTAATGGAGGTGATTCCTGAGTTTATGTGGAGTAAAAAACGTAAATACACTAATGGGATGCTCCATAATTATGAAGGAGTTATAACAAATTTTCGAGATACTTTATAGTGAATGGTGGGTAAGACATGTGTTCGCAGGACAACCGATCTATCGCTAAGCAATTGATTGGTTGCCGTATCAACAAGCACTTTGTTTATTTTGCAGGCGCTGTTTACTGTTTTTATCTGTTGTGTACTTGCGATAGCTTACAAGTTTTCTTCTGAGGAATATGCCAATATGTTGTTTAGTTTGAGCGTTAGTGATGGTAATGCGAAAACTGCTGCTGCATGGACTACAAGTTTCAAAACATTTAGTGGAACATATCGAACATTGCAGCAAACTACCATGCTTCCCAGTTTTCGTACTCTCTCCGAAAGAAATTGTGACGTTCAAGAAGAGGGAAACATCCTTCATGCAGTACCTATAACATAGTCCGCGTTCTAGTACAAGACGCCTAGCTATGTACTCAAGTTAACGTTTCACATTACAAAGTATGAAGAATTCTTCATGAAAACGGGTTGTAACGGATTGCAAAAAGTGCAGCATTTAGAACCACATGATTATGCCAACTGTTTACACTTTTGTTAACTAGTTAACTGAAAATCACCAGCGTTATCGCTTCATAATGTTCACTGATGAAGTACACTTTACAAGAAATGGAATAAACAGCAGCCATAACATGCATGTCGGGGCGGATGAAAATCCCCATACTACAGCAGAATCTAATTTTCAACGCAGATTCAGTGTCAATGATTAGTGTGGTATTATGTATGTCCAGTTGAGAGGGCTGTCATTCTCTCCGGAAGTTTAACTGGTACGATGTACGTTCTCTTTTTACCCATTATTCCCATGATTGTACTTATATTTTTTGCTTCACATAACACTAAGGATCATCTCCATAACTGATAATACACCCTGTATTTCAACTAATGCATAATAGTGTTTTGGATATTCATATATAAACTGTGAAAAAGTTTTTCAACTCTTTGCTGGTGATATTAGAGTATGGCTGATGGTATGACCATATATTCTTAAGGGATGCTCTGACGAATTGGTAACTTACAAGGGAACACCCGCAGGTGTCCTCCTTCGATGTTGATGAAACTTTACAGATCGAAAGCGTACCTCAAAATAAGAGACACGTATTTTTTTATCTGTGTATCCGTACGATTTTGGGGTACAGCCCCCTCCAAAGTTTGGACGAATACGATGATGTATAACAAGTTTAGAAAATTAATAACTGTAAAAATAGAAAAATAATATTAAAGCTTCAAAATTAATAAACTTGTCTATTGATATAAATCAAATGAACTATAACAAATATAATTTTCTTTACTTAACATAATTTCCAGCATAATACATGGTCCCAAGGTAGATATTTTCGCAAAAAGCTAATAACGGGGGATAGCGTACCCCACACCTCCCATTTTTTTAATAATAAATTTTTTCATTATTCATCAAAAAAAGATCGCTTTTACATAGAAAACGGTGATGTATAAGAAATTTAGAATATTAAAATTAGTAATAATAACTCAAAATAGATATATGTACGTGTCTATTGTCATGAATTTGATATGCACTTATCCACGCATACGTGAGTTTTCTTAAATATTCAGTAACTTCAGATACAAATAATTGGTAATTTACATTATAAATAGGTATATAAGACGACTATTCCAAATGAGAACATTAGAAGTCGTTTTTCGTGCAGTGTAGGTTACTAATTTGATGAATAACAAAAAGAAAAAATGTTAAAAAATGGGGGGTGTGGGGTACCCCGTCCCCCGTTATTCACTTTTTGCGAATGTCGCCCACGACGCCACCCTTAGGGCCACGCAATATGCTGCAAATTATGTTAAGAAGAAAATTTAATATCTGTTATAGTTAAGGAAATATTTGCAAAAATTGAAAAATCCTCCAAACTTTGGAGGGGCTGCACCCCAAAATCGTGCGGATACGCAGATAAAGAAAATACGTGTCTCTTATTTTGAGGTACTCTTTCGATCTGTAAAGTTTCATCGAAATCGGAGGGGGACACCCGCCGGTGTTCCCTTGTTAGTAACTCTAAATAACTGAAATTATTCGCTATTGGAGAATCAATTACAATTGATAAAATGCTAATACGTTCGTTTTGTTTACTTATTGTTAGTAACGTATGAAAAATGTTTGCTAAATGTAAAAATTTTTAAATAATTTACATATGGTAATATAATATAATAAGCATATAACATGATTTATTGAAACCGAAGATTACGCATCGTTGCTGAATTGTTAGACTACGAGCTACGATCAGTTTACTGTGTTTCGTCGGTATTACTCATTTTAATGCGTTACGTCACATAATTCAGCACCGTCTTCGCCATAGATAAACAGCGCGAACATCTGACGTAGAGATTTACATATAAATCTTTGTTGATTCGCACAAATAACATACAAATTAATTGAATCCATTCCTGTCATAACTCTCGGTTCGTTGAATGATTCATGCGATTTGCAGCTAGTCCTTAGATATACCAGAAATCAGTTTCATGCAAACCCGGAGTAGATTCGAGTCGAGTGCTGAGAGGTAATTTTCTACAATAGCCTCCGTCTTCCATCTCGCTATATAAAGAAAGGAAAGGAAAAATCCCCAGCAGTCATTTACTTCTCAATAAGTAGGTTTACCTCGTTAATTTGATTCCATTCGAGACCAAATTTCATGATGCGCCGTAGAAACCTTGAATTATAGCCGCGTTCTTCCGGCGCATATTAAATAGTTAACTTAATTGAAGCTTTCAAATCTACCGTACTCGTTAAGGACGGTGCGTTTTTGTGTTGAATTTAGATTTCCGGTACCAGTACGCGTTCGAAGCTGAATTTCTCGCAACCGGTCACCGTGTTTAATCGATGCTTCTAGTTTTCTCCAGGTTAACTACAACTAATGAACGATATATCTCTTAGTATCATCGATTTGCTAGTAGCTGTTATTTTGTTTATCTGTTGCGTCCCATTGAGAATGGCTATTATTCAGGGTGGCCTGATATGTAGAGAAGAAAGCTATACTGCAGTTTATGTATCAAAATTAAAGAGAAAAACGAATACTTTCTGAACATTATCTGGCTAGGACTATCCAGCCAACACAAGTAAATAAGGTAGAATTTCACATAAATACATACGTACAGTGGTGGGTAAATGCTCGGAAATGGTTTTATTACAAGAGAAGGAAAATGAAAATTAAAATTCTAAAAATATACAGGACAATAATTATAGTATTTTGTGTTCAATATGAATTTATTCTGTTTGCAAGATATTCTAGAATCTTTAGTTTTTTATAAAATATATTCTTTTTAAGAAATCCCAAAACTAAAAAATATATAGAAATCAGCTCTGATGACTTACACAACTACTTAATGTGCCTTTGACTGTGTATTCATTGTCCTAGAAATATTGGATCTATGTAAGTAGTTCGTGGCACCAACTCTGTAATAACCTATGTACGGTAGTACACCGGTTTTATTTTCATAAAACTCCAAGTGCAACAACCTTTAGACAGCTGATCGTGTGATCATATTTCAATGCATAATATAACGGTAGTCCCACATTTTGTGGACAAGCGGAATCTCTTATCACCTTTCGTTCTCTTGTAACTAAGCCAGGCATTTGATAAAAATAATAATACTATGGCTTATTGCCCAAAAGAGAACAAATTTCAATACTAGGACAAAAGCAATATATGTATACGGGGTGTTTTACGACGAATGGTATACTTACGTTAATATGTTATGTAATTGCTCATTCTAAGCAATGTGGTTAGTTCTCAAAGGTCCAGCTAATGCATCAATCATTTCACACCATAGACTTACAGAAAATTTTAACTGAAAATTTGTTACAACACTTGAATAGAGATTATCTTCGGACCAACGGTGATCATTTCGATTGTTATTGATTCCATGACGGGTGAAGGTGGATTCATCAGTAAAAAGTATAAAAGGAACCATGCGACGGTTAGCACTTTACCGATTCACAAAATTCCAATCTCCTGGCAAGGTCTGTTGGTTCAAGGTGCTGTGCTGGTTGAACATGGAATGGATACATGCCATGAGTACGCAATGTTCTCCATACTCTTATATGAGGAAGAGCAGCATATTCTGCATGCGTAAATGTGTGTGGCATTGTCAACAACTGACGAAAAAAATTCATATTGTATGTTGTTATGTACAGATTGGAATCTATGAGTGTATGCATTAACTGGCTGTATCTCAGTTACCTTTGAGAACTAACCACATGTTCATACGAACTTTTCTGCTTAGAGTAATCAAATCTATAACGTATGTACCATTCCTCGTGAAACACCCTGTATGTAAATATGTAAGTGCTATTTTGTGTCTGGCACAGCTGCTGATATCCATCAATTAAGAAATATTATTGTTTTTACCCATTTGGGCGACTTAGCTTCTAGATACAGAACAGTATAATGCCATATGCAACCTAGTATCTACGAAAATCGACAGGATCTGATTTCACCTACACGTAAGTCTACGATGTAATAAGTTCTAGCATTGTCGAAAATGTACATTATTTCTCATATTGAAACTAAAAAAAATCAATAAAAGAAGAAAATACCTTCTCTTTTATTACTCCTCTGTCGACCACACTTGCTTTTTTTTTGCCCAAAGGACTTATCCTATACAAAAAATCTATCGTCCGATATATTCAACAGAAAAATTACCCAAACCTTCAATAGCTATCTACCGTATACAAATGTTGATACTCGTGAAGTAAAAAAATTAAAGGTAAAGATTGAGAAACTATTATACCTACACTATTGCTTCATACAAAATCTAAATTCAAAACACTGTGAGCCTGTGGTCTTCTTGGCGCGCAATTTTGGTAAAATTCTCCCCATCATTCTGTGGACGATGTTTATATTCACTTCGCGGATTTTCTGGAATATTCTGTGTTTCATTTTCGGCTTTTCAACCTTTGTCATAAGCTCTCCTACTGAATAATACCCAAGACTCCTCAATGGGTCGCGTTCAGTTAACCTAAGGAAGAAAGCCCCCTCCTCCCTTCCGGCCCTCTCAACGTACCCTAGACACTGAACATAACGCGAGTTACGTTATGTTCAGTTAACCTAAGGAAGAAAGCCCCCTCTGAGTGATTCTAACATAATAGCATATGTCGTGAACAGCGTTTCACGAACCTAAAATGGGAAACTTAGAGAGTTCGCTGTGAACTTAACAGAGAGCTCAAAACAATGTAGGATATAGGTGTGTCAATATATAGTAGTGCTCTCAACTGTACTTACATATCAGAACCAATAACTAGGTAAGTTTTGATATGTTATACCTTTCCGGTCTATTGTGTTCTCCAGTACCCCTAGAAGGCGCCCTCTAACTTTGCCCTCTTTATGAGGCTTAACGTCCTTGAGAGCGATACTCTGTGCCCAAAATTAGAAACCTTGTCCTTGCCAGGCCTTCGCAGTGGCGCAGTACATGGACTGGGGTTTCTTCCTCCTCCTTGCAGAATCTGCACATGGCATCTTCCGCTAGGCCTATGTTGTACATATGCCTATTTAGTCTACAGTGACCTGTCAACAGGCCTACTAACATTTTGACGGTTTTCCTGTCTTTATCCAGTAGGTCTCTAGTGAATTCAGGCTTCTGTTCTTTTAGGAACTCCTTTGCCTGTCTTTGCCTAGGTGATCTTTGCCACCAATCCCTGGACCTATTGTGTATCCATTCGTTGATGGATTTGCTGATTTGTGATTTGGTTTGATATGATTAATTATGTACTCGTTTGAGGAATGTTCACAGAACAGGGGTGGCTAGAAGGAGAGGTAGGAGGCCACATAGAGGGCGATGCCATGTGAGAGCATATAAACGCCTGAGACTCTGTGACAGTAAATCAAGAGGTGATATCCTGTGAGAGTAACTAAAATATTGAGATGCTCTGTGAGCACACAAAGGGCGATGCCCTGTGAGAGATTATAAATGGGTGAAACTCTTGCGAGAGCTTCATCATGTAGTAAGGAGGTGATACCCTGTGAGAACTAGTGTAGAAGGCATTGCTCTATTAGAGAGAGAGAGAGAGAGAGCAGTACATTCAGGTAAGAAGTTTGCGCTATTAGTAGTATTAGTAGTAGTTCCGTCGAATGACATGTGAGGTGACAATGATATGTAGAAAATGTACAATAATTCATATTATATCAGTGATAGCAATTCGTCATACACTTGTTGTTGACACACACACACAGTTGTTGACGATAGCATGAAACCCGATTGGGCCTGAATATTGCATCATTACTTGGATGATGAGTACTAATGAAATTTACCAAGTGAATATAAACGTTTCCATCCACAGCCTCACCTTAAACGCGCGCACCAGACCATAACCTTGTCGGCAAATTTCCCTTTCGGTTGAAATTTTACATTGTCAGGACAATTTGCAATATTGGGCGTGTAAAAACCATCATTACTCTTTATTTCGGAATTGGATAATGTAAAATATTTCTCATTCTCTAAAACAATATCTCTGTTGCCAATAAAATGTTGACGCCTTAATATGCAACTAGAAAGATTCCCCTTTCTAGTTGAATTGCGGCGTATTTTCCTCCTTTTTCAATATTCTAACATATTTTAATCCAAAACTGCCAACAGTCCTAGGCGCACTTCCAAATCTACGGCCTGAAGTGGGTGTAGATCTCTTAACTCTGTCTTGAACAGACTGGATGAGTTTGTTTACTTCATGTGGTGCCAAAACTGGAGCTCGTGCACTTTTCGGTAAATTGATGCATGGCAAACCTTCAAATGCTTGGCAGTCCAATATTTTGGTTTCGAGAAATGTTAAAAATCTGAATTTCCTTGCCATTAAATAAACAGAATTGAATGTAAAGCGTCAAGGAAATATGTTAATGTTTGAAATAAAATTATTCGCAAATATGTAATTTGTAAAATTAAACATTGAATAATTTATTCAAAGTTTAATTCTATTAGAATTTTAAAGCTTTGTAAACAGTTTTGGGTCTTGTTTATATTGACAACATGGTGTAAATACGGTTAGCGCAAATTTCGAAAGGGTGGCCAAACGATCGTGCACAATGTACCTTTCAGAAAGTTAGATAAATATAATAATAATTCTATAAGTTGATAAAAAGTTGATGTGACTCAGTTTATTAAAATTATAGAAATATGCTTAATTAGACGGAAGATTGGATAACTAAATTAACTACAACATACACAAATTTATGGATGGATAATAATAATAATAATCAATGCCATTGTCTGTAGCAAAGAATGTTACAAGATAAAATAAACAGAGTAACATAGGTATTCATACTAAAAATACACAGGTGCATATAAAAAATTATAACATAAAACATAGATTGGTTAAAACACTAAAATGTATAAAAACTAACAATAAATCAATTACTACTGCTCAAAGTACTCGCCCACAGTGTAGTAAGTATGCGCCAATAAATAGTTTTTAACCTCATATTTAAATTGATTTCTACTAGCTATGGATTTTATGTAATCAGGCAATCGGTTGTAGCATATAATGGCCTGATACATGGGACTGGACTTATAAAATTTAGTTCTATGTGACGGAATACTTAGATTATGGCAGCCCCTCGTCGTCATGCCACTAGATACGTCACAGTTTCTTACAAATGTGCTTTCATTGGCTCTATAAAACATCAGAACTTCGTGAATAAAGACACCAGCGAAAGGCAAAATACCGAGGATCCCAAACAAACGGCGACACGAGTCTGTGGATGTGACTCCCATCATAACTCTAATAATCTTTTATTGCAGTATAAATAATTTCTTTGCAGATGGAGTGCAACCCTAGAAAATAACACCATAGCGCACTCTGGATTCAACATACGCATAATAGAATAATTTTATTGACTGCAAACTGACACTAGGTACCTCGAAGCATCGAACAGCGTATAATACCGAGCATAGTTTAGATTGGACCGCTTCACAGTGCTGCTGAAACTTAAGCCGCCGATCAAGAGACAAACCTAGAAAGTTCACGCAGTGACTCTCAGGTATACTTCTACCGTTAAAACGAATGTAAAGGCTTGAGGAAGTGTTATAAGTAGTTGGAACAAAATGTAGTAGACCTGTTTTAGCCCCGTTCAAGACAAGCCCATTCAACGAAGACCATTCATTGTCAGTCATGCTGCTCACGACATTACTACACAGCACCGACGTTTGCCGTATCGATGTTCCAGATACAATGCAACTCGTATAATCAGCATACATACATATATTAAAATTTCATCATAAATTGAAGCAAACAGTCAAGTTTGACTATCGATTACAAACACAACGATATACATTTCTAACTCATGTAGTTTTAAATTTGTCGCTTGAAGTAAATCGCTGGGGTAGCACCCCACTGTGTTAACTGTAGAAAAAACATATGATGTAGACACAAACACGTATAAACGTAACTATACGTGGTTCACGATTCGAAGACGTGCTCGTCATAAATGACATCACAACAACGTAGCAAAATCGACTTGTTTACATTTTTAGGTTAGTATTCGTAAATGGGGAATCCTAGTATACGATGAATGACAGAAGGTTATATGGCACCATTGCACAACCCTAGCAACATAAAATCACATTCGCAGTTATGTTAATATTTTACTTTTATAGGTATTTTGTTATTTCTGTATTGGAGATTCCGAAAATTCCGTACATGACGTGCGCGTTTATAAATTTCATTGTGGAAATTGCTTATGGTCATTATTATAATAAACTCTAGTTCATCTACTAGCTTCATCTTTTTTATTTGTTGTTGTAACCCTGCCTTGGCAGTTTATGGTTAACACCAATAATTACCGTTACTACATCGGGGTAATAAATTGGTAAAAACAATGTGTCGCTAATTGTAAGATGTATGCAGAGCTTTGGAATAGTAACGAATAAATTCATTATTTCTGAAATTGAGAGTTTTTCGAAAGAATGCTCCGACATGTGGATTTTGTTTTAAACAAAGGCACTTTTCGACATACGACCCATGTTTGTGACGTAATCGTCATTCGAGATATGATGTCATTGATAATTTTTCAAATAGCAACAGCCAATTTCTACCATGCCAATTGAAAGAGCGCCATTCTACGTACACATCGACAGAAATTATGCTTGTCTGACAATTATTGTCTTAGCGACCGATAATGTTTTTTATTACTGGCATATAAAATCTTGAAATCGTACTTTGTTTTGTTTTGTTTTATATTTTTATAGATCTCTCATTTGGCAAAAGCAGTATGTTTGAACTGTTTATGTGATTTTGTCATTTTATTTAAAATTGTGAAATTAGCTGATCGAAAACGAATTGAAATTCTTTGTATGATCAGATTTGGAGACAGTATGCGCACCCAAAGTAGTTGAATTGTTAAGTGAAACTCATCCTGGTAGGCGTGCCATTAGCCAAAGCATGGTCAGCAATATTGAGTCTAAATTCCATAACTTTGGACATGTTCGTGATTTACCTAAATCTGGTCGACCCTCAAAATCAGAAGAAGATTAACTTAACGTTTTGTTGGCAATACAAGAAAGTCATCACTCAACACTTAACCAAGTGGCTTCTGATGTCAATATAGCAGCGTCAACAGTTCACAAAATGTGAAAAAAACAAGATATCATCCTTATAAGATATGTTTTGTTCATGAGTTATCTGAAGACGACTTTGATCGACGAATTCAATTATGTGAGCAAATGCAAGAGCTATGCACTAATGATAATAATCTCGTAAGAAACGTAATTTTTTCCGACGAGGCTACGTTTGCTTTGAATGGCCATGTCAAGAAGCAATACTGTCGTTATTGGGCTACCGAGAATCCCCGATGGATGATGGAGTATGGCACTCAACATCCTCAGAAAGTGATTGTATGGTGCAACATAGTCAAAGGAAAAATTCTGGGAATTGTGACGTGAATCTAACTGGTGGAAGATATTTGGAGTTTCTTCGCGAACTAATAAATTTATATCCAAATGAGGAACGTGATCTTCCGAGAAATAAAATTTTCTTTCAACATGATGGTGAACCTCCCCATTATGCAGCACCTGTCCGTGCTTATTTAGATGAAGTGGTCCCAAATCGCCGAGCCAGATCGCCAGATTTTACATCCCTAGATTACTTCTTGTGGGGGTACTTAAAAAGCAAAGTATACATTAGTAGACCGGCGATTTTGGAGAATTAAAAGAAAGAATTTGTCCGAAGATACATCGTGTACCTCCTGAAGTTATTAACCATGTTCAACAAGAATTTATTAATAGTCTTGGTTACTGTCAAGGTAGCCCACAGTGAACAATTTCAACATTTACTTTAATCATTATCATTAATTTTAGAAAAATAAATAATAATAATAAATACAATATGTAAATAATGATTTTTTCATTTTTTTATCAAGTCTACATACGCTAATGTAATCATATTTTTAACGATGTGTACGTAGAATTACACGCTCTTTCAATTGGCATGGTCAAAATTGGGTGTTGCCATTTAAAAAAAATATCAATAACGTCATATCTCGAATGACGATTACGTCACAAATATGGGTCGTATGTCGAAAAGTGCCTTTGAATGAATTTATTCGTTACTATTCGAAAGCACGAATGTACATATATGGTACATATAATGTGTTTAGTAACGCAATTTAATACATTAGCGGTTAAATGAGATTAATCAGTGTGATCGCAATAACGGCCAGATTCTGTACGCTGTATATGAAACACTTGTTGACATGTTATATGTGGGACGAATAACCAATTAATTCATCAAACCCAATTCATTAGAGGTTGCTCGCTAATTGCAAACTACCCATAGCAGCTTGTCTCATTAAAATGAAACTCCTTTTTATATTCAAGATTTAAAAAAAATGCGATCATAGGCTTAAAGCAACGAAAAAGTACTGTATTACATCATTAATAGTTCTTAGTTTAGACTTAGTGAATAAGGGTTAGTACATACACATAGAGGTGAATATA
>ML218994.1:6405-26597 GCA_004785975.1 Popillia japonica | reverse complement strand
TTTTTGATAATAGATTTTGTGTATATCGGAGAGATAGAGTGAGTCAGAGGGGTGGCGGAGTTTTGATAGGTATTAATAAAAAATTTAAATCGAATTTAATTAGAACCCATACTTCCATAGAGGCTCTTTTTGTAAAATGCAGAATCTTTGGTAAACAATCTTTGATTAGCGCAGTCTATTTTAAACCTGGCTCGGATCATAGTACCTACAATGAGTACTTCTCTATTTTTGAAGATTTTAATGCTTACTTAGCTGATTCTAATGTAATAATCGGTGGTGACTTTAATTTACCTGCAGTATATGGAAGCAATTACGATTTTATGAGCGGCAATATTATATGTCAATCCTTAGGTGAATTTATTAATCTCTATGAGAAGAAGCGAGAAATAATGTTGTCAATGTTAATGGGTGAACTCTTGATCTTGTTTTGACCGATTTGAGAGTTACGGTGGTGGAGGCGGAGGATCTGCTTGTTCCCTTGGACTTGCACCATCCAGCTCTATATATTACTGTTTCTTTGCGGAACTGTGTTCGTGAAGAAGAAATCCATTATACTAGCTGTAATGCATTTAATTATTCAAAGGCTGATTTTCTTGCTTTATACAGAATATTAGAGAATTGCAGCTGGAGAAGATTATTAGAGTGTAAAGAAGTTAATTCATCGGTAAAAATCTTCTACGACATACTATATGATGCCCTCAAAACGGGTGTTCCGGGTTATAAATCAAATAAAGGTTTACGTAAATATCCAATATGGTTTACGGACGAAATTAAATTAATTCTTCGTTATAAAGAATATCATAGAAGGCGTAAGAATAATATTTTTAATTTAAATAAATATATTTTTTTTAGATCGAAATTAAAAACCGACATTCAGAATGCCTACAGAGACTACTGTAGAAAAGCCGAAGCAGCAATTGGGAATGGGGAGGTAAGTGTATTTTGGTCCTTTACAAAAAATCGTGCATGTCAGTTAGTCAATCCTAGTGATCTTGTTCTTGATGATTGTGTGTACACCACAGACTCTCAGAAAGCGAGTGGATTTTCTTCTTATTTCTCCAGTGTATACGGACCCCCTGCATTATATAATATCAATGCTCTCATCGACGTATGTCCGGACTCCGTCAGTATTGATAAAATATCCGATGATGATATCTATGAGGCCTTGAAACAATTGCACTCTAAAAGATCTTCAGGTATGGATGGCATTCCCAGCTACATATATAAAGCTTGTGCTGACTTTTTTGTTATCCCCTTTAACCACATTTTTAATTTATCTTTAAGTACGGGTGTTTTTCCAGATGAATGGAAATTTGCCAAAGTTGTACCTGTCCCCAAAACGAATGACTCTGAAAATATAGCAAATTATCGCCCAATCTGCATTCTTTCGACGGCTTCTAAAATCTTTGAACAAGTACTGTTTACAAAAATTTATAGTCAAATTAGAAATAAATTAGCTGACGCACAACATGGTTTCATTAATGGCAGATCAATTGAATCTAATTTGTTAATATTTTGTGATGCAGTCTCTAAGATTATTACAGACAGATCCCAGGTGGATGTAATATATACTGACTTTGCAAAGGCTTTTGATAGGGTTGATCATGATATTTTATTACAGAAATGCAGTGCCTTTGGTTTCTCTAATGCGCTGTTACAACTTATTGCTTCCTATCTGTCTAATAGACGACAAGTGGTTTGCTACAATAGATGTTTTTCTGAGCCGTTTCTGGCATTGTCAGGGGTCCCTCAGGGAAGTAACTTGGGTCCCCTTCTTTTTCTGATATTTATTAATGATATAGTAAATTTATTTAACAACTCTACTTGTCTGTTATATGCAGATGATTGCAAATTCTTTAGGGAAATCAAAACTCCCCTTGACTCTTCTTTAGAGAGGGACCTTGGGTTGACTAGCTGGTGTCAACGCAATATGCTTCCGCTTAATGTTGGCAAGTGCTCTGTTATGAGTTATACAAGACTAACCAGACCAATTCTCTTTGATTATCAAACTTCTAAAGAAAGCTTAAAGCGAAAACAGACAGTAATGGATCTAGGTGTTACTTTCGAATCTACATTTCGGTTTTCTAAACATATACAAAATATTACATGTGTGGCCTGCAGGAATTTGGGTTTTGTTAAGCGTAATACACAGGACTTCAATAATATTAGATCCATTATTTTACTATATAATTCACTTGTTAGATCTAGGCTAGAGTTTGCCTCAGCCATATGGGCTTCCTCGACCGGAAAGGACATCGACTTGATTGAAAAAGTACAAAACAAATTTTTGAGTTATCTTTATTTTAAAAGACACGGTCAAAGGCCGCCCTTTCAGTCATACGACCATATTCGAAGGGAATTTGTACTGCCTCGTCTGCTGCATCGTACATGGGTGGGTATGCTAAACATCCTATATAAAATATTTAACAATATCTTTAATAACGCTACACTGCTTTCTCTCTTCCGTCTCCACGTGCCGTACTACAGCTCAAGACCTCGCCCGCCCTTGGTTGTTGATCGAAATGATCTGTCGCCTATTAACAAAATCTGTAAATTGTATAATAACTACTACGAAAAGATTGAGGTATTCGGAATATCCCGAGCTAGGTTTTTATGTTTAGCAAGACGTTTCATATATTTTGGAGAAAATCAGAGCCATTAATGCTTACTCTAACTGCGTTGTAGGACACTATATAAATCTTCCTTGGAGTTATGCATGCTGCCCCTAGCGTTCTAAGTATTTATAAACATCTATTCTTTTTTCTAATTGTATGTAACTTACGTCACTGTTATTATTATATACATAGGTAAGGAATTCATGTAATTTGGGGTTTCCCAGTTTGAATTCTGAATGAATAAATAAATAAATAAATATTTTTGATTAAATGTTTTTACAATTTATTGATTTCTTAAAGCCAGATTTTTCCAAAGGCTGAATCTTCCTTTTGAGGTTGCCAATCAGACTTTCCAAACTAGTCCTCAAGGTCTAAACTATTCTAAAATCCGTACCCTTGAAATTTTCAACTCAAACCTTTAGTGATAAAGGTAGGATAAAAGGAAAGGTAACAAAGGTGGTGGCTTCGACATCTTGTCATTTTCAAAAAATTCTTATAATTAAACTTATAGATAAGCTAGACTGGAAGCCAAGAAACCAACAAAATCAATTTGCCATTTTTGCCGAACACAATGGCGATTAGGAGTTGATATCACAGTTAGAATATGGAAACGACTGACGTTCTCTAACGATCACTCTATAAGATTGAGATGCATTTGCAAGCAGTTCATGCAAAGCAAACGCTTTTTTTCCAGCAACTCACAGACAAATTTCATCTCAATGTCTAGGTTGGATTTCCACACACCCTACACATTTATTCAATTTCTCTCAAAATTCTTTCCGCGTGTCTCAACCGTGTTCTCCACCGTCTCCCCGTCTCAACCCTGCATTTCAGCCTACCGTCCTGACGACGCTATCTAGGTAGGCAGCAACTACCCTCAGTTGAACACTCGCCGGCTATAAATCTGCTCCATTAATCAAGACCGGAAGGCAGTAGGTGTTAGGGGGTACGTGAGACCTGGGCGTATGTAATGTTTTACGCCGCCCTCGGACGCCGGGTTGAAAGCGAAACATATATCCATATTTTCACATCGGAGAACAGGTTACGAAAGATTAATCTTTTCGGTATTCGGCCGGACGCGTTATGTAGAGCTACTTCATTTTTTTTATGATTATTTAAAGGGAGAACGTTTTACTCAAAGAGATCTTCAATTCGATTTGTGATGTAATTGGGAATGTTGAGTTGGTAAGTTGTTGGTATGTAGGATGCTGAATTATATTTTATATCCGAATCGTCTTATTACGCTCTTAGGAGTTGGATGTTCGCAGTTTGTAATTAAAATTTACCTGCACAGTCTAACAAGTTAGATGATGCAAATATATGGCCAACATTATACACATGCTTGACCTAAATTCTCTGATGAATAAATGCCTTTTATGTAGAATATATCGTATAACTTTGTAATTTACTGGAAAGCCCTATTGGAGTTGTTACCATAGCTAGATTGTTCTTCAACCATACAAGCTGAAGTTGTAAGCTTAACAAGAAATAGCAGAAATTTGCTCTGGAAAGAAAAGATAACCAAACGCTTAAAGATTAATAATGCGTGGGACTTCCTCTAGTTCTTATGACCTCTTGGCAACGTCTTGGCATGCTGGAAATCAAATTCCAAATGTAATGCTCAGGAATATTTTGCCATTGTTCCAAAACGGCAGATCGGAGCTGATGGTGATGGTTGGATCCACTCCTCGTGATCTTATCATCTCGTCAGGTAATCCCATACGTTTCCTATGAGATTAAGATCTGAAGAGTATTGGTCTCTTCAAAAAATGCACTTTTGATTTGTCTTGTTCTATGAGGACGAGCGCGTTATGATCAACAAACACAAAACAATCGCCTATTCCATTAGCAAATGGCGACACTACAGGTTGTAGTGCCTTATTAAGATACCTGATACAACTCATTGTATCATTTCCAAGCATATCCAATTCAATATGATGAGTAGCAGAAATACTTCCCAAAACAGTTGTTGAAGCACCTCCATAAGCTTAATGGTAAGTCTAGTTGTTCTCAATATACTGTTCACCTCTGTTTCTCCAAACTGTTTCTATGTTGGGCAGATCCAGTATTATTAAATCGCATTCAAGCTCTTCTGATCACATTGTGGCTCCCATTGAAATGAGTAGCAACAGATTTTAGCGATGCACCAGTCATGAGCATTCTCATAGTTTGGCCTTAATGGCATCTATAAAATGCAATCAATCACTCTGCATTAAAACTTATTCGGGAAATCGGTTTTAACTGGATGCAATGGTACGTGGTATTAAATTCTGCGAATTCTCGACAGACCAAGTTCTGAAAGTCCACTCACTTTGAAAATTGTCTGACAAATTTGCCTAAATTGTCTAAAATTTAAAAATCAGTCGTGCTAACATAAAATTACAAGTGTCCACTTGAGTGTTGCCAACTTAATAACATTTATAGCCGCCCTCTATAATATAGGTCATATATTTAGCTTAAAACCAGAAAGGTAGCCACCTAATACCCAAAAGAAGAAGCTTTCGCAAAAAGATCCCTAACTGATTCACTGAAAAGGAGAAAACTGACTTCGGTAAAAAGCACCATCTTGTGATGAAACGTATTGTCTATTCGAGTAAATTAAATCTTAAGTGAAGTTTTCTTTTATATTACAGAAACCTGTCTTTTTATGCATCCCTAATAGAGCATCTCAAATATAGGTGGCAGCAGATTCTGAATGGGTTTAATCATTGCCATAATTGAAAATATTTTTATTTAGAAGAGAATAAGGAGGGATTAAGGCAAAATTACACTAGAGAAATGTTTTAACAAACAATTTATTTTCATTATATTATTTATATTATATTATACTGTTCCATACAAGTGGATTACATCATCTGTCCTTTTTGTTTCTTAGTGACACACATTTTTTTTTAAATTAAATTTATATCTTTCTCATCATTTATTACTTTATAATACTCTGTTTTTAAATCTCTTTTAAAATAGAAAATAGGCCTACTAGATTGTCAGTTTAGAACAATGTATCTTTCCCACAATTTCTACAACTAATCTAGAATTAATTAAGAAGAATAAAGGAATCTGTTTTTATTTTAAATCAATTTTTACTATTGTTTTTTTATTATTTTGTTATGTTGTCAATACGGTGAGTTGATTTAACTTTAGAGATCTAATATTGTAAAAGCATTTACTAATCAGCATTATTACTCCTTAGATTAGTTTATCTTTTATGAACACCTCTATTAGTTATTATTTACTTATTTTTTTGTTTCACTGTATACTTCCTAGGAATTTGTTACTAAACGATTAAAAAAGTTAAAAAATAACAAGAGTAGATAAAAGGGAAGAGAATAAGCTGAGCAATTCTTAAGGACAAGCGTAATACGTCTACTTGTATATAACGTTAGTTTTTTTAACATTTTATCTCATGCTGTCACTAATCATCTGGTGGTTTTTATTTAATATCATACCAAAAATACAGTTTTCTTCTTTTCTATATAATCTTATATTTATACATTGAATAATTTTCTGGGTTAATTATAAAACTGTACGGTAGTTACTATTAATATCATTACGACATTTAACAGCTTTTTAGGCATAAAAGCGTAAAATCAATCTGTATAGCAAAAATTCTTGTGATATTATGCCTTAGTTGTTGTATGTATATTTTATGTACATTACATTTTACAGTCAGATAACTTAACAAGAAAAATTAATACAATAGTTATATATTTATATTATTTACAATATATTCACATTCATTTACATATCACACTTAGTTCTTTGTGTTTTTGAAGAAATTAAAACAGTAATAATATACGTATTACAGAAATGTTTGTTTTAAATCGAAATATACTGTATTAGCTGCGAAATTTAGGTTGTTCTTGTGATAAAAGTATTAAATTAGAACTAAGAGAAGCTATTTTGGAAATTTTTGTTATAATCTACGTTCTATGCACGTTTTCATGTTTGTATCTATACTTTGAAAAAGTAAAAAATATCTCGCGAATGCATAGATAGATTGTGACAACCAATCAGAATTTCTTTGAAGCTTTTGACAAACACCATCATCGTTTTAGTCAAGTATAGTATTCTCCAAATTGAGTGATGAAGATATGGGAGAGGGCATAGGTAACCAAATGTAACAAGATTAATTGAAGTGATAGAGAGAGTAAACCAAAATTAACATGTTCTGAAGTAATGGTGTACAGTTTTTTTTGACGTGGACTTAGTAAAAAGATCTCAAATATCTCCTCAAGCATTATAATAGTAATATTAATGCAAAATTGTATCATGTTTGTTGTCTACAATTTGAGATTTCCTTAAAAGAATCTTTTTTCCAACAGGATAAACAGGACTAGCACGCCAGTAACGGCTACAGGAGCGGTGGTTGGATTATTACCATATTGATTATTGAATTATGAAAATAGAAGCCTAACCCATATACCATTTGTAGAAGGAAGTTTCCAAGAACACTTCTAATTTGTTTTTTCTAATTCTAAATCTTTAGTGTAGTATGGTTGACAATCATTTAGTTGGACCTGCTGTGTTGCCTAATAGTTTTATACAGGGTGTCCGCGATATACAAAGCATGCTTTTAAGGGATGATAGCTACAACGATTTAGAAACAAAAACATATAATACACCTTGGGTCTCTCTGTAAGCGTAAACTAGAAAAAAAAATATTTCTCATGTCACACACTTCGACGCATACTGTACAACGACAGCCGATCAGCAGGATTTACCCTACTATTATGTCGTGTGTTCTTGAAAATGGACAACACATCGAGCCTTTCCTGTAATACATTTTCTCCTGTCTCTCAAAAAAGTCCTTTTTAGGAACACCAATTTATCACAAATAAAAGAAACGAACTCAATTTCGTAGTAGCCTTTACGAAAGAGCTTAAAGCGCCATAACATAATTGCAGTAATGACATTGTTTTTATTCAATGCGACTTTCCCTCAACTTAAATTTTCATTTACCGATCGGAGGCTGCTATTACATAAATACCCCCTTTTCACTCTAACTTCAACATAACACCGATTTTATTGTCATAACATTATTAAAAAATACGCAAAGGTACCTTTATTTTTAAAACGTATGGCCACTGACTTCCTACGATACAATGGTCTAATGTAGTTCAAGGTCGTATAAACAGATGATGCTTGGCTTGCATCTGCGCTTCTATTGAATACGTGTACAGTATAGTGTAAGAGAAATGACACCACGCTTCAATTTCAAAGTATGAAATAATTCGTTTTCATCGCTGTTTTCAGTTATTTTCAACCCTAAACTTTTGATATGGTTTTTTGGTTATTTAAGAAGCAATATGGATGAGTTTTCTTGTACAGTTTGACCAAATAAGGTTTTTTAGAAATAATTTTTTTTCTCGTTTACGCTTACTGATAGACCCAAGGTGTATTATATGTTTTTGTTTCTAAAACGTTGTGGCTATCATCCCTTAAAAGCATGCTTTGCATATCGCGGACACCCTGTATAGATTTCCTTGGAAACAAGCCTATAACATTATTGGGAAATTTTCCCGTAAAAGGAGGTGTATATATGTAGAAAGGAAAAATTATATTGGAAGAATCACCAGTTAGAGAGCACCAAAACCATTGACTACGTGGTAGTGACCTAATCTTATATAAAACTCCATAAGACTTGCATTGTTTATATCCATCTTCCTCATAATTGTTTCCAAACAAATGTTAAATCGTATTGGTGACGAATTCATCCGTGTGGCCCTTCTCAATCATCACCACACCTTTAGAGCGTTCCATAGAAGTCAACGAACAGTATCTCATCAATTCTTCGTAAGCTTATGACACTTTTCTTCAATCAAATCTCGTGTTATTGTATGGTGGTAAACTCCATTGCCGAGGAATAATATTCTAATTCTTAAAAAAGCAGTATGGAGATGAAGGCAAGAGATATTAGGATTATTTGGGGATGGGCATGATAGATCATAGATTTTATTAAAGTTTCTGAGTAACCATTAATTATGGAGATATTAGCAAACTCAGAAACGACAGTTTTCATATTTTTTCTCATACGAACGTTAATTATGAAGACCAACACTTCTGGTTTAGTGGGTGTTGGGAATGGAAATGTATCCACCAGAAAAGATTGGTTGTCTTTACTACTTCAAAATTATTTTACAGGTAGTATCTCCCATGAGCAAAGCATCCAGAAAAATGTGTTTCGTTCTTTACCCTCAATTATGACGGAAATAATCTTCAATAAAAAGATTTATGTGCTTGATAAATTGGTTCAGGTACATATCTCCTCAATAGTGGTTATGCTTTTCTTAATGGGTGCTGCTTAATGCTGAACGGTCGCAAATATATAATTTTGATAGTTTGATTGAAAAAGCTTGACAAACTTATGCAGATCAGTTAGCAGGAGATGGGTATTTAGTGATATCAACTCAAATTTTGGATTTCTGAAAAAAATGTTGTTATATTTAAAGATTATATAACCTAATATTCTATATAACCTAAAATCTTAATAAAAACGCACATAGAATAAGAGTTGAGAGAAATATGCAAATTATATTATCTGCCATTAGAAATATTTAGCGTCAAATATCACAGAAATAAGTTATATTCATCAAAAGGGTCCTTATATACATTTAATGCGACAGCTACTTAATTAATTCAAGAGCTTTATACAAATTGTCCTACCAAAGATCGTTTAATTCGTTTTGTGCAAAATCATAACAGTACAGTAAGATAACTTAACAGTTTGGAAGTTAACAAGGGGGTAGTACAATTTATATACGAGCATTGTTTCTGCAAAAACGTACTCATTGAGACTTACTTTATCATGTGCTCCAGAAAAAAATCCAAAGATGCAATCCTTGAATTTTTATTCTGGATCATACAGTATATGAATACTATACATCATTTTTTTTAACTTCTGCAGTAGTAAAATCTTTTATAAACATCAATACAATAGGCGTTATTTTTTTAATACATAAATATGTATATTTTCAAAAATTGTTGAGTACTAAGACAAAGTCTTGTAATTATTGCTTTTTGATACAAGATTCATGTTTAGGGATTTAATTTTTTTACCCATAATTCCTAATTTAAGTTTAATATAACCTCGCGCCCCTATTGTGTATTCTGCATTGGTAGATATTTCTATTACGTATATCTGTTGTTCTATTGTATGTACATACGTACAGTGAGATCAAATTATTTCTTGCGTTTAAATTAATATCAAATCAAAAAAATTCAAATCCTCACCTTACGTCCCCAAAACAAATCCTTCCCTGCATTTAGCGTTAATTTTTTCGCAATTTATAGCAAGTATACAGTTATTTTTGATACAATATTTTTCTTTTTATTCTCTGTTTACTTCATTATAATAAAAATGCGGCGAGATGCTTGTCAGTCTAAAGTTTTTCATCCCCTAGGGTTTGCGGCTCGCCCACTGCGGGCTGTGGGGCTTGCTGTCCGTGAAAGTCGTCCTTCTGCTAGAGGAACCTGGCGGGGTTCTTCCAGCAGCTGAAACAGCACGGCAGCACGCAGATCAGCGTGTCCTTGAAGGCCTCCCTGAAGTCCCGGTTGAAGTAGGCGTAGATGACCGGGTTCAGGGCGGAATTGAAGTAACCGATCCAGAATAGCATGCCTATGACGACGGCCGGTGTCTGTAGATCGCATAACGTTGATATAACGTACCTGGAAAAGAATAAGTTCGATAATTTTAGAATTTAATCCGATTTTTTAATAGTTGAATAGATTTCGTGAAAAGGAGGGGGACTGAGGAGAACGTAATTGGCGAACGGATTGAAGTGATAATGTGGTTGTTATTCTAACTGAGTACAGCAGTTCCGGCACTTCAATTTCGAACACTATGCATTCTTAATTGGCTGTTAGCGTTGGATGCGACGATTTGCTGAATTACAAAGATTTCACGCTTCCGCGAAGTTATATAAGTTTGGACTTGTTAGTAATAGAATATTTCAGCCCATTTAAATTGGATTTTGTTGAATTATATATCGCAATTGTTAAATTTAGTTCTAATAAATTATGGATTATGTAAAATGCAAGTTTGACAATTTGGCTATGTTGTTGAAAGAATATTTAAGCGTCTATAATTGAAAATTTATGTTGGAAGACTGATAGGGACAAGATTCCATGCCAGAGAGTTGGGCTACTGACCAAGGGAATGGTTAGGAAATGCAGCTTTGAAAAGAATTTTCTTTCGATGATTAGTAACAAGGAATCTACTGCCTAATGGCATTTGAACCTTATGGGCTTTCGCACAAGGATAAACACCAGAACATCTGATATCTAACGGCATGGCTATTGCAACAATTCACCTCAGCCATTTCGACTAACCCGTCATATGTAGATGAGGGAGAAATACCATCTTTGAAACCAGCACATTACATTGGCGGAAGCTTTTGGGCCTTCAATATGCCATTTAAGATCTTTGTCCTCAACTGTATTATTATTATTCCTTTTTGGGAGATCTTATCGGAGATTGGATCTGGAATTTTTTCTTTGATTTGAAATTGGTGCATGTCCTGTTTCAATGTTTGTAAAAGTAATTATTTTTAACGAAATTGGCCTTAGCTTTCATAGTCTCTTTCTGCCCTATATGATAGTTCTGATCGGTGCATTATTCTATGAGATTAGCTAGAGATTTCTTCGACTGCTTCAAAGAGGTATTGTAATATCATTATATTCTAAAGAAATACTAGTTTTGTGCATTGAAGTGCTACGCTAAAGAAGGAGAATTCTCTAAAGTGGTTTTGCTCTTAATTATTTTTTAATAAATGCTCGAAAAAGCAGAATCCGTTGAGGATTGAATTCGAAATTTGAGAGGTGGTGGAGATCCTTGGTCTAGTGTTGGATGTCTACTGGTTAAGAAATGATTTTGAGTAATCAACTAATATATTTTTTTGTATGGTGTTTTATTTGGACTACATCAAAACTCTATGAACCAGTTCTTTACTACTTCATATAATGGAGCATCTTCGCCAAGTGTATCTCAAGCATATCTCTATAAATTTGTTTTAGACGTTTCATTTTTAGATATGTGCTACCAATATAAAGTTCATTTTTGCAAAGCATCACCGAGAAAAGGCAACAAAGTCTTTGTCAAATAATTTTTTCTGCAATTATTATTATTATTATTACTATGTTCATGAATCTATTCATATTCTTATTTTTGTGTCTTGGACCAACTAGATCTAGTCTATGATTCTAGAAGATGACATTTCTTTCAAATTCAAATTAGAATTAGGGTTATTGTAAACCTTAAATTTGTAAAAATTGATTCAATACATACTAGTCTGTTATTCGTCTTCTGAAATATTCTATTGACTACAGCTTCTTGGCTAACAAATTGTGTTTTAATATTGTTTATAGTGATAAATTTACTGTTGTTCTCAAATGAAACAGAAAATGTGCTGCATGTCTCTTTAAAGATTTGTGGTGTTCATACAGGAAATTGTATGGAATATTAAATTCTAAATTTTCTTGCAAAAAATTTGATAGCCTAACTCAAATTTTCCGAAATGCTGTTACCACTTTTAATCCTGATACTATCTATAGAAATTTATTGTATGATGCTTTAGACTTAAAATCTTCAGTTTATCAGTGAAGACCAAGCATGTTTCCACCAATTACTGTTAACTTTATAAAGGAAGAATTCACGATTTGCTGCTACAAAATATAGATATTTATGAGTATTTCTCCTTTAGGTAATACTGCAACTTCTTTTTCCAAAAGGTGCTTGATTGGTTTCTCGAGATTGTGGTGATTGCCGATGGGGGTTGGTTTGTTTCATTTTGCTGGGTCGTATGTAAAGGTTCCAGAGCTGACACCATCTTTTAGTTTCAGTATGTCTACTAATAACCTCTTTTTCAATTTTAATTCAACTTGAATGAACTTTTTCCTGTCAATCATAGTTTCTTGACTATGCACCTGTTCTGTTGTCCAAACGATAAGCTATATGAGAAAGACTCAACGGACTTCATCCAAGCATGCAGCTAGATTTGTTTTAAATTTTTCAAATGCATCTTAAGGTTGCTTCCAAATTCCACATGACCTCAGTTAATATATTGGTGATAAGACCATGGGCATGTTTCCAACAGTTACTGTTAACTCTAAAGGAAGAATTCACGATTTTTGGGTATTTCTCCTTTCCTGTAATTTCTTTTTCCAAAAATGGCTTTAATGGCTTCCCAAATCTTAGTAGCTTCTTCCTATCAATCATAGTTTGTTGACCAGCCACCTGTTTTTGTCCAAACTATATGCGAGAAAGATCCTTAAAGAACTTCAATCAAGTATGAATCTGGATTGGTTTCAAATTTTTCAAATATACATATTTAAAGTGGCTTCTGCATGAGGGGTTGGTCGATTTGATTTTCTTGGGTTGCATGTCAAGTTTCCATCACTTCCTCTTGGAAAATACTGTTAAACTCCCCAAAACACCGTTAATTGATAGCTTGATTAATTGCTCATCAATTAGTAGTCTGATAAAGACGAGTTTTACTTCCATTCATTTTGGGATTATTGCTGAACTAGGAAAGTTCTCAGAAATGGTACAGCATACACTAAAACTTTAGGAAACACAGAAAACCACAATTTTTCCATTTTCCAAGATATATCAATACGAGCCTCCCCTAAAAGTCGATACATGTTACTTCAGGATTTTTAATTGGTTACAAAACAGCATTATATCTGCGAGTTCAATAATCAAGTAATTTGTTCTTTAGAACTTGAGGGCCGGTGTAGTAGTGCAGCAGCTTGTTGAAAAATTGCTTCAAGGTCTTTCATTTTTTGTTATGACCCAGTATAAACTCATATCTACTTATGTCAACTATACGTCAATGTACATGCTTTCTTCTTGAGTATAATTAGCAAGCTTTAAGAGAAAAGACGCTTTCGTTTTAGAAGACTTTTTGCTGCATCTATCATTTTGGCTAAAGGTTTTTTGAGGACGATATTAATCCTTAGACTTGCTTTGGAGATCGGCCAGATATAGAACCACATGGTTCTGTGTTCTACTAGTGATTCTACTGCCTCTTGGCGAGTATATTCCACTAACCATTTGTTTTTATTTATTAGAAGGTTAATCGCTTGAGCGTTGAAATTGGGAAGCATTTGGAATTACTAATTTGTTGTCTAACAGAAACATTTTGAACAAAACAACCGCATTCAGTGAGTAATTGTCAAACAATGGACAATAATTCAATTCTTGAATTACTTCCACATATTGTAAGAACATTATTTACTATTCTTTTGCCTTATATGTAGATTTATATCTAACAAATCAATGGAAAGTTTAATTTGGCACAATTTGATATTTCAGGCAAATATGCACATTTAATTTTGCTAATTATATTTTCTAACTGTAGGTTGTAATTTGGACTGGGACTTGTTCAGAATATAGTTTTTTTTTGTTTCTTTAACGGAAAGTATACCTACAGTCTAAAACATTTTTTAGTTGTCATAATTATAGAGTGATTTGTGCCTAGTTAGAAGGCTATCTTTAGTGTTGCACAATTGTTGTGTTGAATAATTCCAATACATACAAGACTATCGCTACTAATAGCATTGAAAAGAGGGGGATACAAAACTACATCCACAAGAATACCATTTCTAAACAAGGTCGTTTTCCGATCATTATTCACAACAGATTAGATCTAGCTTAAATATAGAATTACAAGAAGTAAAGTAATTAAAGCATGCTAACGTAAGACTAACCACAATTCGTTGGGCGGAATCACTTCGAGCACGCCACCAATTTATCGTTTCCATTTTCTGTTTTTCCTTTTTTTTTAGGTCAAAGTCGCTCCGATGCGATCTTAACTTTTCCAACACCCTGTTTTATCGCCGTCGCATTCCCTAAGCCTTAATTCACGTCGATCTATCTTTGTATTAGTTGTACGATAAAATTCCACTGGTGTCTCGTAAGTTCTAATCTATTTCCCGTCTTTTTTTTCCTCTCCCATCCGAATTCTCCTCGTCCAACTCGGCTAACTCTCAGATATCCGCGATAAAGGATGTATTGTGATGATAGGGAAGGTATTTGAAAGGGCATCGGGAAAATTTAGCTTTCGAAAGGAAACCCGGACGAAGCAGAGTTCATTGTTCATTTGTTTAAAGGCATCCTTTTAAGGTGGGTGTAATTAAGGTCCTTTTCAACGGATTATGTAGTCTACCTTCGTTTTAACGCGTAAATGCTAGCGCCATCTACCAGAATTGATCACCATTCAGAATTTTGACAAACGTCAATCTAATGTCAAATATCTTCACCATCTTGCTCCTGCATGGATTCTTCTTACATTCCCTACAGGACAAGGGTGTAAAAACAATAATTAAAACGAAGAAAGGAGAATATCCGTATGTTATTAATATTTTATCTGAGGGAGTTCATATCTGCGCCGGTAGCTACCTAATTAGAGGCTGGGTTGTAACCACCGCTGATTGTCTCCGGAAAAAACCCGCAAATATAACATTGAATTTAGTTCTAAACTGCACCAAACTGGATGGATCCGATGGTGAAACTAGAACATCCAAGGCCACGTTTATCCATAATTTATACGACGCAGACGTTAATTTGCACAATATCGGGCTCCTATCCTTAAATGCACCATTTACTTTAGGAGACAAAGCAGGTATAATTAAACAGGGACAAAATTTAACTACTGATTTTGGTGATAATTCAACATGTTTTTTAAGCGGGTGGGGGAGCAAGAACTGGTCATACTCTAACATTTTACAATTCTCCACTATAACAGTATTACCCGTAGATGATTGCGAGATTGTGTTTGGATTCGATCAGATGATTCCAGAAAGTGACAGGTCAGCGATAAGTTTTACGTCGGGTAAGGGTAAAACGACTTGCGGAATTGCGAGCGGATGTTCAGGTGAATCTGGATCTCCTGTAGTTTGCGGTGGAACTCTATTTGGTGTTTTATCTGGGAATATCGGATGCGATATTGATTCACCAGCTACTATTGAAGGAATTGAATATAATATGGCGTGGGTGAAAAGTATAGTTGGGTCTGTAAGGATGGTTACAAGCAAGGCGTCGAATACGAATATATTATTTTATTATTGGATGCAATTTAAATTATGTTTAATTATAAAGTATTAAATATTGTAGAAGAATAAGAAATAATAAAATGCCGTAATTGGCGCTAGCAATTTTCGTCTTAAAATTTAGTTCTTGCTAAACGTTATACAACCATCATTTTGCACAGCTTAGATTTAATGTGGTAACACTGTAACCTTGCCTAAATTGACTAAAATAACTTCATTGTTGTTACCTGTTTAGTTGTCAAAATTGACAATTAATGGATTAAGGTTATGTTACAGTTTATATTGATATCTAAACTATAAATTCTAATAGTAATATTGGCAGCAGCAAATGACAGTGAAAAATTATTATGACAATAGTGATAACTTATAAAAATGAAAAAGAACTGTTTTTCAAACGTCACAAATTCTTGTGAATTTGGTCAAACTTGAAGAGGTATAATATACCATAATATACTTTAGACTTGACGAAGCTTTCGTTTGTTTTGAATTTGTACAGCCGAATAATTATTGTGTTGCCGGCGTTGCCAACCTACATTGACAGCACCGCCATTGAGTTATATCTTGTCAAATTTGTTGACGTTGGACATATTTTGTCTTCAAAAGGGCTAAATTTCCTAGAAGGCATGTGGCACTGTATAATATTCTTAATTAAAATGTTCATGTTGCACTTTGCAAGTTGAATATTGCAGATTTGAGATTGAAGATTGAAAAACTGTCAAGTAGATCAATTGAGCTTAAAGAAATAACATGAAATGATGCTTTCACCAATGTTTAGCGTCAATTAGCATGACAAAATACAAGAACAATAATGCTTGAAGAATATGAGACCCTTGGAAGCCACCCAGAGAGAGGCTGAAAGAGTTAACTACAAATTTAATGGTGGTGCGAGAGGATAGAGGGGGTAATTCGAGAAAAAATTCTGTCAAACAGAACTCTTTCTTCAAAGCACAATAAAGAGATAGAAATATAACAGTGTCCCAAGAGAACGCGGCCTCTCGGCCCCCTGGAGAGTAGGGCCCCTCAGGCCTGCTGCCAGTACCTGCTTTTGATCTGTTTAAAACCAACTAAAACCAGGCCAAAAGCAGATTGAAACCAGGTCAAAACCACCTCAAAACCCACTAAAACCAGGCCAAAAGCAGATTTAAACCAGGTCAAAACCACCTCAAAACCAACTAAAACCAGGTCAAAATTTTGAGGTGGTTTTGAGATAGCTTTGATCTGGTTTCGACCTGCTTTTGCTCTGGTTTTAGTTGGTTTTGACGTGGTTTTAGTTGGTTTTGAGTACGTCAAAACCAGGTACTGGTAGTAGAGCAAGAGACCACGCTTCTTGGGAGCCAAGGGGCGGCGCTCTCTGGGGACACGCTCCCTGGGGGCTGGGAGGCCGAGCTCACTGGGGATCCTGCGCTTACACAGCGTGTCCACATCGAGTGACTGGATTGAAACAGATTGCTTACCTACTAATCTTGACGTTAAGGGGGCTGGTCTGTGCCAGAAAATACTACAACTGGTTCAGGGAGAACGATCTAAGTTTGTGAGAGATTCTCGAAATGAATAAGTTATCTCATCTTATATTGAGCAAACTGTGAAGCATTCAGTCAAATAAATGTTTTCTCAAACTAGAGCTATTTAGCCATTTTCCAGATTTTGATACATGAAAGCTGGATCTCTGGTGTTAATAGAAGGTATGATGAGCATCTGACAATACAAATTAATGTCGGAACAGATTTTGAACAAGGAATTGATAAAAGCAGTTATTCAGGTTTTGTATCCAGATGAGAGGACCTTCGAAAATCTTTAAAAACTACGAAAAATCATGTCAGAACGATATATGTATAATGGTAGCTGTTAGTAATTTTAAATATTTGGAAATGGAATTCACGTTTTTGACACATTGGCAAGAAAATGGCGACCAAATTGAATAGGTATGAATCCATAAAGTACCAAATATATAGCACTACGTCAGAATATGCAAAATTTACGAAACAAATAATGTATTGACACCTATCCATCATAAATCATAAATCAAATCCCTCTTTTTTACGAGGCCAGTTTCCAAAACGCAAAAATACATGAAGATAACGACGAGATACGAGCACAACTGTACTTACCACAGAAAAAACGGTAACCAACATAATAAAAAAGCTCCCATAATAATCCCTAAGGTCCTAGCCGCTTTATGTTCGGCTCTCCAACTTTTCGACTGCTGCCTTATTGTTGTACCTGCAACAGAAAGAAAACAAAAAATGAGGAAAGAAAAAAGATAGAATACAAGGTAGTAGGGGCACACAGAGTTTTTGCATAAATTTTACACTTTAGCGCAGAATCTGAAATGAGGTAGGGCGCGAAAACCACGCACGGGAAAATATTACGAACTTCTTTTTACGGTTATGAGTTTACACGAAATAATACTTTAAAACGTTACAGTTCTTGGCTGATTTATAACGTTGTGGTATTATCGAAATAGTAAATTATAAATTTTGTCGTTGTATGGGGTGTATTTATATAAAAATAAACGAAATCTAATTGCTTAAGGTATGCGATTTAGTTTGCCCAAAACCAGTTACGACAGTTGCTTCGAAATTGTGCAGACAGCATTCCGTAACATTCCTGGTTGTCTTCTGCACTATAATTTATAAATCACTAATTCACTATCACCTACAGGACACCAAACACTTGGATAATTGCCAACGCCTTTCAACAGCATGCTGTCATTATCAAGGCGATAATAGAACTAAATATATTACAAAAACAACTTAAGAAGAAACCTAAAAGTTACAGGTAAGCAACGGTCGTTCTAGGTTCGTTGTCACTGTTCATTAAACACGACTTGTTTTTGTAAATCTCCAAACTTTCAAAAACATTTAGAAATTTACAATTACTAATCGGTCGAATTAATTTTACGTTGGTATGCTCAATATTATGATCGTTTTCGAAAATATGTTGGCCAACGCTAGACTTGTCAATTCTGTTATGTTTAAGATTAGCCATAATTTGGGTCCCCATTGTTCAATTTATTTATCAATGGTCTCCTACTTTCTTTCTCCTATCCTGTTCTTGCCTATGCTGATGACATTAAACTGTACAACCAGATTTCCACAGTGTACGATTCATTCATCCTTCAAGCTAACTTAGATAAGCTGGTGGAATGGTGTCGACTTACTATATGGAAGACTACTTTCTAGAGAGAAAATCTATTATTACTGATTTGGGTGTATTGTTTGATGCCTTTTCCTTTAAATATCTCTTCGCTAAAGTTTGTTCTGAATCTTCGGGGGAATCTTTGGGTTTCGTAATGAGTATCCCCAATCTCTTCCAAGATATTCATTTGATTAAAACTTTGTATTACTCTTTCGTTCTTTCCAAACTCGAATATGCTGCCCTAATATTGTATCCTATATGCGCTAGTGAATCGTTACAAGTCGCTGCAATTTTGTTGCAGTTTTGACGATTCTCGTTTGCTTCATTGTTTACCTTTTTGCATTTTTACCCTTTTGACAATAAAGAAGTAAATTATTCCGAAATACCCAACATAATTCACAAATTTGTACACATCTATTATTTAAAATAACTAATGGGGTCGGCCATTAATTCAACAATCAATTAGTGTTGAATTGATGAATAAAACCCGATCCGTAGAAGAGTTTGCAAATCTAGCCGACTCGTTAAAAGCAGAGCTATTGGGAGAATCGATAATGCAATATTCGAATTGTGATTCCGGTGATAATTTGACCAATCTGTTTCCCATTTTTCTGACGCAGATTTTCATTTCATCGCGATTAATGTCCGTACTAACTGATGTCACCTTTTCGGGGTGTATGTATATTTTCTAAAAATACCGACGTGTATTCGAACACAGTTATCGCTGATTTGCGGGAAAATCTGATGACGGTGTCGAAAAAATTGCGGTCTCCTATATTAATTTAACCACTTCTCGATCCAAACTCGAGCGTTTTAAGATATTTTCTTTTTTGTAAAAATGTTGAGTCCCACTTGAATGTTGCAGATTTATCGGATTTATCTCGAGACAACGAAAAAAAAAAATTATAAATAATTTTTTATCTTTCTTCAATATTGTGTTTGCTTTCTTGGGCTTGAATTAAGTAACCATGTTCATTGAATAGTTTGCATAGCTAGAAACGCGTGCCAAAATCGCTTGTTCTGATACAAAAGCGGGACGACCCGAACCAATCGACGAGTCGGAACTCCTCTACGTAGCGATATTTCGAACGGCGGCGGCATTAGATTAGTGAAAGCATCGGAGGGTTGTTTTAGCCCTGACTTCCTCGCACATGGCTATCGATTTTACCCCGGGCGAATTCAGACCTCGGTTTTCGCGCGTACACGACTCTGTATAGCGGTTATATACATACATACAGATATTTATATAGCCGGAGTAGCGCATGCAGGCGCAATTGATGCTGTTCTGCATGTGCTATTGGCCTAATTTCTCGCGAAATGTTAAGGAGGATCAATGCAATGCGGAAGTAAATTGCGAACTGGCTCGCAGCATGAAATTGATTTTGTTTGAAT